>WWET01007954.1:25769-43290 GCA_011038615.1 Limnodynastes dumerilii | reverse complement strand
CCCCCCTGCCCTCTCCCCTGAACTTCTGTCAAAAGTGTCAGATTGCCTCTTGGCCATCTCCTCATGGATGTCTGATCATTTTCTCAAGCTTAACATGGACAAAACTGAAATCGTAGTCTTCCCCACTTCACATATCCCCTCTATCTCTATTACTATTGGTGACTCCACCATCTCCTCCTCCAGCCAAGCCCGCTGCCATCACTTCCCACCTTTTTCTCTCTACTTTCTATCTCTCTCCTTATTAATCTACTCCTACACACATATCCAGCATCTTTATTTTCCATATATATTGTTCTGCTATATTTGTAATGTATTCTATTTTTGCATTGTATCTTTATTGTATTCCTTATTCTATGATTTTATTTCTTGTATTAATTATTGTATTGTATATGTAACTACTGGCTTTCCTATTGCCTCTGTACGGCGCTGCAGATACCATGTGGCGCCTTATAAATAAACGATAATAATAATAATAATAATATTAATAATAAATGCAGTTGGACACATATGTGGTCATGCTGTTTTTTATATTGCGGAGGTGTTCCGCAATCCTGAGTTTTAAAGCCCTTGTGGTTCTTCCCACATATTGTAGACCACAAGGGCATTGGAGTAGATATATTACACCTTCTGTGGAACATGTAATTTTCTCTCTGATTTTGTGCTCCCGTCCGTTTTGATTGGATTTGAAGCTGGTGACACTTTTGGTTGATCTCTGGGTGGTTGTTTTGCATTTGATACAGTTCAAACAGTGATAAAAGCCATGTTGATTTTAATTTAGCCATGTGCTATTATACAATAGAGTTAGGGTGCCAATTAGTAGCTCCCAGAGAAATGCGCCATAGTTAGTAGTGCACACCTCCTTAAAACATAACTTTTAATATTAAATTAAAATAGATGAAAAACTATTTAAAAAAGCACCAAGTGAAAAATATGATAGCATCAATGCACTAATAACATCAAATTGATCGCCATAATGAGAAAAAATAGGGCAATTTAGCAATATTAATATCAACAAATGACTGTTCTTTGTACACAAGTACAACGAGCAATCCCACACATGCCGCAGAGTCAATGGTGCGAGCCGTCACACAGCCGTATGGAGGTAAACAGAAAACAATATGAACAGCAGATGAGCCCTGATACTCTGTCCCTATACCAAAAATAATAAAGCAAAATTATAAAGCCGCCTCACGGCGGTGCTTCACTCCCAGGGGAGCCCTAATGAGCCCTACTGTAGGAAAATGAGGTGGTAACGATCTTACCAACTTCGGCAAAGTGGACAGGTCTGGTCTGGAGACGGCTCGCAGCAGAGACTCGGCAGCATGCACGTGGGTCAGCCAACGCGCGTTTCACCTATGGCTTTGTCAAGGCTGAAGCGTCAGGCGGCACACATGCATGTTTAATCACTCCCTCTGTCAATCATCCTGAAACGGTGCAATCACGATCACAATAGGGAGGGAGGGTTCCAGCAAGTAACTAACAACACAAGGACCGGACAAAATAGAAAAACATTTTTTTAATTAAGACTAATAACTAGAAGGACTCTTTTAAAACATTTAAATAACATATCTGACATTTTACTCTGCACGACTGTATGTATAATAGAAAAGAAACAATATTGCAAAATAAGCATTGTATAATGGAAGCAATATAGGACAGGTTAAAAGCTAGAGATCTAGGAGATAAATTAGTAGGAAAATATTCAGGAGGGATTATGTTATACATATAAATATCTTGATCTTGATTTTCAGTCCCACGTCGTCCTCTGGGCCAGACACATAGACGACATTTTTTTTATTTGGAATGGTACGCAACAAGTATTATTGGAGTTTATTTCAACTCTTAACGATAATCAGTTACAATTACAAATGAGTACCATTGTGATTATGTCAACTTTTCATACATTGAGGTCAATCCAGAACTACGTGTGCGTATGTACTTACGTACATTTACGTATGTAAATACGCATAAATGTAATCATTATAATTATGCAGTATCTCATGAACGTACATTACGTTGACACACCTACAACACGTATTTCAGATTACGTCCGCACAAGTGTGTACGTAATATAAAATACATCCGCACACGTGCGTATATTTGAACGAATATTCGCATTACGTAATACATTAGTAGTTGTGGATCATGCGGACGTTTGGTGAATACGTACGTTTGATTCACAATTACGTTTTTTACCATAGTATGCATGTGTCACCTAGTGTGGTAAGCTTAGATCTAAATATTTTTATATGTGTATTTGGGTGTTCTTTTAATATTATTATTTTGTTAATTAATATATATTTCATGTGTAAATATATATTTATATATAGATGTTGTTAAAGATATTTAGTCTTTGTAATTTGTAACCCAAACATATTTGGATCAAAAATGTGTCCAAAATAAGATAAATATAACATCCCCAAACATGTTAAAATATTTGTAAACATATTTTACTCCTGGCAATAATAAAAATAATAATGCAAATATTAAATATATTTTATATAATCTATACTAATCAAATTTAATGTGTACAATGTACAGGTGTATATTTTTGATAAATTTAATAAAATATGTTTCATTCATAAATGTGTACTTAATCCTATGATTATTATAATGTAAGTGTAATGTCATGTATGTATATGTAAATGTTTAAGTGGTGCATCCAAAACACAAGAAATAATGAACAATTTTAAACAATTTATTAACATAATAAAACATGAATCAATAAAATAAATAAATAATTATCTTATAAAAATCAACCTAGTTAAAATTATTGTCTTAAATTATCATACATATTTAAAATAATTTGGGCTGTTTTGGTACATTGGTACCATTATTTATGTAACTTGCTTCAACATCCAATTGTTTTAAATTTCACAATTGGAAAAACCTTATATCAATACTCCTTAATATATTTTATATATTCTAAATATACACAATTTAAGATGCTCCATGATAAAAGTACTGTCACATTTGAAATTACATACATATTTCAGGTATGTCCCTAATTATTATTACATGAATGACATTCATAAACAAATGAAATACTCAATAACTGTTCCAATTTATCATACTTTTTTTTTTTTAAGGATGCTGATGGTATTTTTAAAAAAATTAAACATTATTAACATTTCTAAGAAAATGAAGTTCAACATTTTTTTTTGCTTTAAAATATACACTTACCAATGACCCCTTCAATGGGTGCTGGCTGCACATGATGGTGCTGTGGCTGAGCCGGTGGCTCCAGATGCAGCTGTGGTGATTCTGAAGGAGACCCCAAAATCTGTTGATTGCAGGGCTCCTCCGCAATTTCTGCCTGCTCGGCCTCATCATCCTCCTCCTCCTCCTGGCGCTGCAGCTGTCGGCGGGCAAACTCTGCTATTCTGTGTCTGCCCCGTCCTAATGGATAGAAATAGATAATACACATGTTAATTAACATTAAAAAAATTTAGTTTAATAATGTTTTAATTTTATTTAATAAACCTTTTTTTTTTAATAAGTACTTTTAAATGTTTTAAATCATGCATCATCATAGTTACTCTTGACCCCATAACTTGGCAAAGTCTGTGTCTTCAAACAACATCAAATATTAAATGTGTCATTTGATATTTAATGTGCCAAAAATAAAAATATATCCATGATATATACATATCAAGACCACAAGTCTGACACACCCAGCATGTCCATCACTACAACTGCTACGTAATTAAATTGAGGCATATTATTAAAACATACCAAGATATCATACTGTACACTTTAACAACGGTAGTTTGCCAACATCATAACACATGACACAATCTTAAAACATTGTGGGACACAATCTTGCTTTCAACAACCAAAAAATAATACAGTGCATAGTCAGCAGTACATAATTAAAAAATGACTGAAAGTGAAGAGTGAAAGTAATGACTGAAAGCAAATACTTACTCCGCTCATGCCGCTGGATCTGCATTCGGACCTCTGACAGTAGATCGGGTTGGCGCTGCCTCAGATCTGACCACCGGCGCATAAGTTGGTCCACACGCCGGTGGACCCGAAGACGGCGTCTGATCTCCACCTGTATGCGGTGGTATGCAGCCCTTACCGCAGCATTACAGCGGGGCTGGCGGAGGTCGAACTGGTCCATAATGCGGACCAGGATCCGCAACTCTGCCCGGCTAAACGGCTCCGCGCGTGCAGCTGCCATTTTCTCATCAAAGAATGAAGTTACGCTAAGTGACGGTGCGTGACGTCGCGTCATTTCGCTTTGGATCAAACTACGCCATTGGTTGTGTATTGTAATGCCCACAAAGAGCAGCCAATCTTCAGCCCCTACAATAAGTTTAAAATGAAATTCACTCATGAGCAGATGGACTTGTCAATCACCTAGGAATAAAGTTGACAGGCCCACACACATCCAGCGATTCACAACAACGTTCAATGCTAAATGCATAGAATCAAAACTGTTTAATATTTTCCTGTGTGCATTTATAATGCATACGTATGAGTGAAAGCACGCCCAGGTGATTTAAAAAAAATATACTTTTACCTAAAACCAATTAAAACAGTCAAAGCCAGTAGCCAATCACAGTGCAAATGCAGCACATAAAAAGGCGCACAATACCCACGTTTACGTGCCTAAGTACACAGGTTTCTGATTATGGGTCCAAAGGGACAGAAAAGGAACCTGAACTCCACTGCCCAAGAGGAGACTTTTTTAGTCACTGAAGTGATGGAGAATTTGTACACCGAAAATGGAGAGATTTCTGTTCACCTAAGAGCTAATGTATGGCAAGGAATAATAAGAACATGTCTAAGAACATTTATTTATAATACCTTCATTTTCTCCAAAGTTGCCATAACCAGACCAGATAATGATTGTTCTATTGTTAAAGTATCTTTACTTTCATACACAGATGGCAGGATTTCAAAAATCAAATCAAAAAGAAAAGGGCCGAAAGACACGCACACTCCAGACAAACAGGTGCAGGGCCAATACCAGATACCCTTAACTTCACCGAGCTGAAAAACTTTGCCATGTGTGCTATGTCTACAGCAGAGATTGAGGGTGTTGAAGACCATGACAACATGGACGGTCCACCCCCAAGACTGTTGCGTCCAGTGTCAAACACAGAATCGGAAGACAGTGAAGGTAATTGTTGAAGTAATTTGATATAATTTTTGTTAAATAAACTTTAAACATTTTTATCTTTTTAAGTGTAACATTGTGGAATTGGAAATGTTGAAGGTCCTTCAATGTAACTCATCATATTAATTGAATTCTAAATTCAAACAGAAACAGAGACAGAGTTAGTTATGTAGCATCATACTGTGTCTACATCTTGTAATGTATATTTGTTTTTCCCCTGACTAAATACATTTGTGAAAATGATCAACATAGTCACATTACATGATCCCTGTTTTCTAATTTTGTTATTTCATAGACGAAAGACTGGAGGACACACAATCTCTCCATGGTGAAGATGTAGCAGGGACATCCCAAACCACACCACAACCTGCACAACCGGCAGCATCTCCATCATCATTATCATCATCACCATCCATCCCATCACTAACACAACATGATAAAGATGTTCCTGGGCCATCAACCGCAATCGGTGCCATTCAACAGCGCACCACACAAATAATTAATAAATTAGACCCCCTATATGAACAAATGACCATAAGTAATAGGGCATTGGACAAAATGAATGAAACATTAATCAGTATTTGTGATGTGATGCAAGCATTCTTTGAGTATACTGTTAAAAAGATAGTATGCAAACTATACCTGAGGCAATACCATCCACATCAGGCACGATTGTAACAGATGTCACGCCAGCACCTGTCAGAGCATCAAAAAGATCGTCAGCAATGTGTGACAACACAGAAATAGTCTTTTCGGCCCCCAAAACAAGATCTCAAACAGCAACAGCACCATCACCAGCAAAAGAAAAGGTCCGAAAGATACGCCCACTCGAGACAAACAGGTGCAGGGCCAATACCAGATACCCTTAACTTTACCGAGCTGGAAACCTTTGCAATGCGTGCTGTGTCTACAGCAGAAATCGAGGGTGTTGGAGACCATGACACCATGGACGGTCCACCCCCAAGACTGTTGCATCCAGTGTCAAACACAGATTCGGAAGACAGTGAAGGTAATAGTTTAATTAATTTGATATTATTTATATTTAAAAAATATTAAACATATACATCTTTAGAAGTGTAACATTGTGGAATTGTAAATGTTGAAGGTCCTTCAATGTAACTCATAATATTAATCCAATTCTAAATTCAAAAAGAAACAGAGACAGAGTTAGTTATGTAGCATCATACTGTGTCTACAACCCAGAAATAGTATTTTCGGCACCCAAAACAATATCTCAAACACCAACAGCACCATCACCATCCCCAGCACCCGCACCAAAAGAAAAGAAAGGTTGGAAAAAAAACTGCCAAAAAAAAATAAATTCCTTTGTCAAAGATGATAAAAACACGTCATCAAATATGATAATCTACTGTTGTTGGTTATTATCATTAAAATAAAATGTTGACCCAAACCAAAATTGAATTTGTTACTTTATTACCATTAATAACATTTGTTTGAGTAGATATAAGAAATACATTATTATTTATATTCACATTTTTTTAACATTCAAATATATTTATCACTGCATCTTTGTATAATTGTTTAGGTTACTTCACTTGATTGTCATTTACTTTGACTATTATGAAGATACTAATAGTTACCTATCGCGCATCCCATGACCCTCTGGAATGTTCCTGAGGCACAAAATTGTAACACCGGCAGGAATTTTTATAACGTTGAAATTGATGTACGTGCCATTATAAGGGCAGCAAGATCAGATCTTACAATCTCAAAGGTTTACAATATGACATGTGGAGGAAGGCGATAGCGGCGCCAAACCTCCTCATCAGACACATTAAACAGACTGATACGTGGTCTAAAGATGCGCTCCCTGGTCCTCAGGCAATGACTCGTACGTGGACGAAGGACCATGCTATGGAGCTATTCCTCTTCTTCAACAGCAGCAGCAGCAACAATGATGTGACACATCTTAAACATTAGTAGAAAGGCCGATTAAGGTTAAAACATAGATATGTTTAAATATCACACATGTAACATGTTGTATGTTTGATTATATTACCTACATAAACACAAATGGAACACATACAGAGAAGATTATGTATTGTATAGATAACATTCTTAGGTATTTCTAATCTAATTCAACAAATCATAACGAAAGCTCTCAATTTTTATTCCATGGTCATTAAATTGCATTCAGACAGTTCATAAAGTTTGATTTATTTTTATCTTAGTATTTGTTATAAAAATGTTATAAATAATTGTGTTTATACTAAACATTTTATAAAAAACAGCTATTTGCCACAAACATGAGCAATTATAAGAATACAAAATGAGACAATACACATAGTATTTTTAGTATTTAAATAATCAATTAAGATTTATGATTATATCTATTACAAATATTATACAGTAAAAAGGATTTAAAAATGTTTAGTCTTCTTGCTAATATTATTTATTTATTTGTGTTAATTTTCACATTTATTATCTAATATATATTAAGACTTGATATTATAGTTATTATACTAATTATAGTCATGAAGTACTAAATAACAAATATAAAGGAGTATTGCAACATTTTACATTCACTTACATGACCAACAGGGTCAATCAAATACATGATGTGATATTCTCAATCTATTAAAAAAAAAAATACATTTAAATACTTTTTCTTCAAACACATGACATACATAATATATATAATTTTTAAACAATTATGCTTTCAATAATGTGTACTTACTCAGAAATTCATGATATTTTTGTAAAGAGTCCAAAACAACACAATCAAAAACCTCTACACAGCAAGGAACACAAGTAACAAGGAAACACTAGCAGGGTTATTTATCTAGATTACACAATTAAGTCCTTGGTTCACATGTGTAGCTCTAGGTGCTAGATTGCCTAATAAGTATTTACTCTGCTGAACGAATTTACGCGGCGGCACGGAAATTCACTAACTTGTTATTGCTACGCCACTGAAACCCTACCTTAACTTTTTTAAACGTAAATTCATTTACGTTTGTATGCACGGATATGTGGATCGCTTGTAAATACGTTCACATGCCCTCTTTGCTTATTAGTATATTTTGAAACTCCCATTTTTTTTTATGTTTGACATGCCCCCTCCTTTACGTGAACGTAACATCACATTAACTATTAGAATTAGTAATTCAGGATCAGACGTACATGAAAAAACGTACTTGTGGATCGCACATGCGTATTTTTAAGCGAAAATGCACTTAATACGCATGCGCAGATTGGTCAAAATATACACTTACGCTAATGAACGGACGAAAAAACGCACGCACACGTTATTCTGGATCAGGCCCATTACCATTAAACGTACCAGTGATAACCGTTTAGCTACCAATATGTTCCGCAAGAAAACCGCTGCAAACAGTATTCTCCACCAGACCAGTGACCATTTACCCTTTACGGTGCGCAATATCCCTAAAGGGGAATTCTTGTCCACCAAGCATAATTGCTCTACGTTTCCAGATTTTAAACTTAGGGCGGATGAGTCACGGACCCGTCTTCTGCAGAGAGGATATAGCAAACGACAGATAAGACGCGCGTATAACTCTGTTGTACATGTAGACAGATTAGAACTTTTACAGCCCAAGAAACGTATTGCTAATTTGGAAACAATTAGATATGTTGGGGGGGTACTGTAGTCAGTGGAGAGAGATTCAAAGCATCGTTAATCGTTTTTTACCTATTCTTCAGGTCGATCCCGATCTTAAAGAAATCTGCAGTGACCGAGTACAGATGAGTTGGCGGAGGTCTGATAACCTCAAAGACCGTCTGGTTGTAAGCCATTTTATAAACCAAATTCCAAAGAAACCATCTGCACAGGGCTCTTACAAATGCGGTCACTGTAAATTCTGCCAATACATGGAACCTACACAAAGATACACGAACAAATTTGGGAAGGTACACTCCATACAGGGATTTATCAATTGCTCAACTGTTGAGTGGTGTATTGTATATCATGTCCGTGTAAAAAATTGTATATAGGCCAAACAAAAAGGACATTAAAAGTCTGTATCTCTGAGCATTTGGGCAGTATTCGGAACTCTGTGTCGGACTCGGAAAAATTTAAGACTACAGTTGCTAAACACTTTATGTGTGATCATCAGAGCAGTACTAATGGATTTTCAGTGTTTGGCATGTGGAAACTCCCAAAAAATAACTGCAGGGGCGATTTTGTTAGGACACTCCTTCAGAAGGAAGCATCCCTTATATTTCTAATGAATACTATAGTTCCACATGGCCTGAACGATAGAAATTAATTTTCTTCATTTTTATAACAGTATATTAGGCAAAATATTAGATCTAGCTAGAATTTCTTACACGTGGAAACCTTTATTAAGGATCATATTAATCCATTTATATAGAGGGATTTTGTTTGATTCCATATAAAGTGATTGCGGTACAATTGATCAAAACAGTGTACACCCTCCTTTAGCAGGCATTAACAGACTATGGGAATTCATTGCCCCAAGATATTAGCACTTGTCATCATTTCTGACGATAGCCAAGGACTGATATATATTTTTTGATATTTATATGAGGGCAAAATAGGTGTAAGGTGGTTGGTCTCTGCGGATCGATCAAGTCACAATTACTAGGTCATTCTACATTTAATTAATTATTTAATTATGCCATAAATTAAAAACAAGGGCTTTCTGCAGAATCAAGTCCTGTTATGAGGTGTCTTTTTCTCATCATTGTTTCTTAGTATTTGGTTAGAACACGTATATTATAGCTCTCATTATATTTTGGATTCCTTATTACTAATTAACGATGTGCCTTAGATTTGTTTTTTACATTCTATCGCGTCTGTGGACTCACCACTCATACCTCTTCTCATCAGTCTCTGCCTATGATTTGAATGTAGGTGGTTAATTCCCAGTATTTCCATTTGTCCCTAATATTTGTCTGATTCTTTATCAAGTTTTTGTGTCACAGGGGGTCACAATGTTATGACCCCTTCTAGCTAGCATATATTACATTATGGGAATTTTACTACCCTATAATATAGGTGTTGGCCGCCATTTTTTGCGATGGCTAAGGGTTGATATTTCTTGTGACATGCATGGGGTCAAGATAGGCGTAAGGTGGCCTCTGCAGATGCGATTAAGTCCCAACCTCTACAGGGTAAATCAGGGCTCTCTCTGGAGTGAAGTTCCGCCGTGAGGCGGCTTTTTTATTTTGTGTTTTTATTTTTTAGTATAGGGTGAGAACAAGCATATAATGGCTTTCTTTATATTTCAGATCCCATAATACTAATTAATAACTTATATTAGATCTGCCATCTATAGTTTGTCGCATTTGTGGATTCGCCACCTACACCTTTCTCCCCTTTTTTTTTACCAATAATTGCCGATTATCTGAGCTTGGTTAACTTACTTATAATATCCCTGCTTGTAGCAAAAATTTGATACAGACACCTGTTTGCACATGACACTTGTTTCTCCAACATTTAATGTCATATGATTGGGTAATTGTTTGCTGTGATATTAATACCTTACAGCTTTTGATCAAGATATTTATATGCATAACATAATCCCTCCTGGATATTTTCCTACTAATTTATCTCCTAGATCTCTAGCTTTCAACCTGTCCTATATTGCTTCCATTATACAATAGGCTTATTTTGCAATATTGTTTCTTTTCTATTATACATACAGTTGTGCAGAGTAAAATGTCAGATATGTAACTTAAATGTTTTAAAAGAGTCCTTCTAGTTATTAGTCTTAATTAAAAAAATGTTTTTCTATTTTGTCCGGTCCTTGTGTTGTTAGTTACTTGCTGGAACCCTCCCTCCCTCCCTGTTGTGATTAGATCGTGATTGCACCGTTTCAGGATGATTGACAGAGGGAGTGATTAAATATGCATGTGTGCCTCCTGACGCTTCAGCCTTGATAAAGCCATAGGTGAAACGCGCGTTGGCTGACCCACGTGCATGCTGCCGAGTCTCTGCTGCGAGCCGTCTCCAGACCAGACCTGTCCACTTTGCCGAAGTTGGTAAGATCGTTACTACCTTATTTTCCTACAGTAGGGCTCATTAGGGCTCCCCTGGGAGTGAAGCACCACCGTGAGGCTGCTTTATTATTTTGCTTTATTATTTTTGGTATAGGGACAGAGTATCAGGGATCATCTGCTGTTCACATTGTTTTCTGTTTACCTCCATACGGCTGTGTGACGGCTCGCACCATTGACTCTGCGGCATGTGTAGGATTGCTAGTTGTACTTGTGTACAAAGAACAGTCCTTTGTTGACATTAATATTGCTAAATTGCCCTAATTATTTTTCTCATTATGGTGATCAATTTGATGTTATTTGTGCATTGATGCTATCATATTTTTCACTTGGTGCTTTTTTAAAATAGTTTTTCATCTATTTTAATTTAATATTAAAAGTTATGTTTTAAGCAGGTGTGCACTACTAACTATGGTGCTTTTTCTTGGGAGCTAACTATTGGCACCCTAATCCTACTGTATGTTTAATGGCCATATAGTAGCACCCTCCTATTTTGAATTAGTGTGACATATCTTACCTATTTTGGGTAATCTACAACAATTTCCTTTCAGTGGAAACTGTCTGTGCTATTTTTTTTCTTTTCTTTTTTGTACTTGTAATATAATTGTTGCAGTCCACTTTTTAAATGAAAGTTTTTGTATGGATGGTATTATCTGCGATATACACCTCTAAGTCCAGAAATTCAACTTTCTCGTTGCTCGTGTTCGCTGTGAAGGTTAGGTTGTAGTCATTGTTTTTGATGTGTTCAAGGAATCTGGTGAGATTTTCTGGTGTCCCTTTCCAGATGCAAATGAAATCATCAATAAATGTGTGCCAGGTCAGGATGTCTTCACTGAACGGGTTTTGGTCCCAAATGTGCTTGTTTTCCCAATGGGCCACAAAAAATGTTTGCATACCCGGGCGCAAATTTTGTGCCCATCAAAGTGCCTTGGACCTGCTTGTAGTGGATGTTATCAAACCAGAAATAACCGTGCTCTAAAATGAAGCGGATGGAATCTGTGCGAAATTGGATTTGTCTAGAGTGTAACTCGTAATCAGATGAGAGTATGGTATGGAAGGCTTCACAGCCTTTTTTGTGATCAATGACTGTGTAAAGTGACGTAATGTCACAGGTCATGAGGATATAGCTCTCCTTCCAACTGATTTCTTGTAATATCTGTAGAACATGGGAGGTGTCTTTTAGATAAATCTTCTGTTTAGTGGCTATGGGTTGAAGAAATTGATCGATATACTCAGAGAGGTTAGAGGTGAGTGAGTTTACACCTGAGACTATGGGGCGACCGGGTGGGTTGGTGAGTGATTTATGGATTTTGGGGAGATGGTAGAAAATGGGGAGGATGGTTTTTGACTATGATATATTCGATTTCCTTTTTGTTGAGTAAGTGTTCCTTCAAGGCTTGTCTCAGGAAAGTGTCTAACTCTGTCTGGTATGATTTTCCTGGGTTGGAGTCCAGGGCTAGATATGTTTTGGTGTCTGCCAGGAGTCTGTGGTCTTCTTGTACATAGTCCTTCTTATTGAGGATGACAAGGCCGCCTCCCTTATTGGCCGGCTTAAAGATGATGTCTTCCCTTTTGCGTAAATCTTTAAGGGCCCATTTCTTGGCTGCGTTAAGGTTATTTTTAGGATGTATCATTTCAATTGCAGGAAGGTTGTTGATGTCTTCCTTCACCATTTTAATAAAGGTCTCTATGTAGGGGCCTTTATGTTGGGCTGGGAAAAATGTTGATTTTGGTTTAAAATGGGTATGGGTGAACAAGGTTTGGGTGGGATTGTTGTTTTCAGTGGTTAAATCTATTGTATCAGTTGGATTTAGTTTTTGGTTTGAAAATATTTTTTCAGGATTAAGTTGCGAGAAAATTTATGAATGCATGTATTGAACTTGTAAAGGGAACTGCTAGGGGTAAATTTTAATCCCTTGTTCAAAAGGGAGATGTGAGCATTAGAAAGAGGTAGGGAACTTAAATTAAAGATTCCTTCTGGTTTGGAAGGGATAGTTTCCTCTATTGTTTTAGAAATATGGGGGGAGGGTGGGTAGAGATAGAGTGGTAGAGATGGAGTGGAGGGAGGGGGGGTTGATTGGTTGTGACTTCTTCTAAATTTTATGGGATGGGATTTCGTGTTGGGATGTGATTATTTTGGGGTGGTGGTCAGTTTCTCACGTATTTTTGGTATTTGGATTTTTTATTTTCAATTATTTGATTCTCTAGTTTGATCAAGTTACTTTCTGTTCTGAATCCTCCAAATGTATGAATTGCTCTTTTAAACTGGTGATTTCCTTATTCAACAACTCTCAGGATTTTTCTTTGTCTCTGATAACTAATTCAATTAGTTTGAACAAGCATTTTTCTAGTGTGTTGTTCCAATGGGTAAGGAAGTTGGGGTCTCTAGAAAGGTATGTGGGTAATCTATTTAGCCTTAGGGGACAATTTTTAAGTCCAAGTATTTTTGTAAGAACTTTGTGTCCCACCAGTTTTTCAGTTCCAAGGTCAGTAATTTCTCATATTTTAGGAACCTTGGACCTGATCCTGAACTACGCCGATGCGCTGTGCTTAATAAAGCACAGCGTATCGGCGTTCACTTACCCCGACACTCCCCCTGTGCGGCCGTATGGCTCCTTCCTTACGCCGGCTGAAGGCTACCCTAACTTCAGGCGGAGTAAGGAAGGGGCCATACGCTCGCACAGGAGCGTATAGCCGCCTAGCCCACCCACCCTCATTAAACTACCTCCCCCTGCCCACCTACACTAACCTGAATGTAGGGACGCTGGGGGACGTCCCCTCCAGCGTCCATACATCGCTGCTACGGACACCCAATCCACGATTGGGCGTTGCCGTAGTAACGCCGGACAACATCTGCCCGGCACATGCGCAGATCGGCTGAGCGACGGCGGGCGTAGTTCAGGATCAGGCCCCTTGTCCTCATTCAGATTCTGACTATTTGAGGCGTTCTGCGAGAAAATATAATCAAACTTTTTCTGTCTGGTTATTGAACTATGCATTTCCAGATGTCGCAGCTGAGATTGGTGCAAAACACAAATAGGAGAAGATACGGTCTATCCTATGTATAGTAAAGAAGTAGAGAATAATCCAGCGCTGACTTAAGGAATGCAGGGCCAGATTCAGAGCTCCGGCCGCAATGCAATTGAGGCCGGAGTTCTGCGAAAAGTGCTACTGCGCATGCGCAGTAATTTTGGAACGTAATCTACGTTACTTTTTGCAACGTAGATTGCGTACACGCGGTTTTAAAGACCGCATGTACGCAATCTACGTTGCAAGAAGTAATGCATTGCAAGTAAGTAATTAACAGAAAAAAGATGTGGTAGAGAAGCGCCAGAAACATAAAAATAAAAATAAAACTTAGAAATGTCTTAGGAACAATTCCAATATATTTCAAATATCTCATTCATAGTGCATCTACAGTGGTTGTTCACGCGACTTGCTATATTGTTAGTCATTTTAATAGGTGTTTGATGTTTTAATAAATTTGTTCAATTTATGTCATACAGTTTCAAGAAGTTACATTTCTAAGTTTTCTTTTTCTTTTAATGTTTCTGGCACTTTTCTACCACATCTTTTTTCTGTTTATTACCTATTTCCGGGTTCCAGACCCGTTGAGACAGCAGCCTCAAACATAGTTTTTTATATACAGTTTATTTACAGGTATTAATCATCACCATTATTTATTTTTAATTTATTCATTTAGCTTTTGGTCTTTAGGCGCCATCTTCTATTGATTTTTTTAGTTTTTGCAAGTAAGTAATTGCATTGTGGCCGGAGCTCTGAATCCGGTCTGCAATGTGGAAGGGAGGGGGAGGGGGTTTGGGTTGATCCCTGTCGGCTACCGATGAGATAAAAGGGAGTTTTGCTTCTCTTTGGAGGTAGATCAACAGAACAATGTGGCTCGGTGTGCCAGAGACAAACCTGTGTGGGCAATGAATGGAACAGAGGGTGCAAGTGTATATAAAAACACACATTTATTGAAAAATACACCATCAGAAAATGTAGTTCGTAAATCCACTTGCTTACCTGCCAGCAGCGCACTGCAAACCTCTGAATCCAAAGACAGCTTAGCCATCTGTTGGACTGCAACAGACCTTCCTTACCATCACCCTGACAAAGCCTAAACAGGTGAAATGCGTATGTGATTACGCTAAATCTGACACCTTTGCACAGCACCACACCGCGTATACCATCTCTACTCCAAGGACAAAGGACAAAGAACGGCGAGGAATTCTTCTGCAGCCAGAAGCAATGCCAAGGAGCAACACAGAGTACAGAACCGTGCATCCACTGACTGCATGGTTGAGCTCCCCATAGCCGATTTGAACATGCCCTTACCGGTAAGGTTTTTTAAACTCTTTTTTCATGAGGAATGTCTGCAGGATAAAACTCTAACTAAGCTTCCCTTTCTCACCAACAGTGGAATCCACAGTTCTGGACCAACATTGCTACATATGCAATTATCCTTATTTGAACACAGTAACAATACTGTACCCATTAAGACTCTCTGATTACTTAAAGGACTGCCTCCAAGTCTCATACAACATCTATTCCTGGCAACAAAGTATCTATCAGCATCATACATTCCTTCAATTGCCCAAGACCTTTACTTTTACTTTTACTATTATTAAGTTTGAACTACATTTTCTGACCCAGGAAAATCATACCAGACAGAGTTAGACACTTTCCTGAGACAAGCCTTGAAGGAACACTTACTCAACAAAAAGGAATTAGAATATATCATCATCAAAACCCAATCCTCCTTGGTTTTCTACCATCCCCCAAAATCCATAAATCACTCACCAATCCACCCGGTCGCCCCATAGTCTTAGGTGTAAACTCACTCACCTCTAACCTCTCTGAGTATATCGATCAATTTCTTCAACCCATAGCCACTAAACAGAAGAGTTATCTAAAAGACACCTCCCATGTTCTACAGATATTACAAGAAATCAGTTGGAAGGAGGGCTATATCCTCATGACCTGTAACATTGCGTCACACAATCATTGATCACAAAAAAGGTTGTGAAGTCATCCATACCATACTCTCATCTGATTACGAGTTACACCCAAGACAAGTCCAATTTCTCACAGATTCTATCCGCTTCACTTTAGAGCACAGTTATTTCTGGTTTGATAATATCCACTACAAGCAGGTCCAAGGCACTTTGATGGGCACAAAATTTGCGCCCGGGTATGCAAACATTTTTGTGGCCCATTGGGAAAACAAGCACATTTGGGACCAAAACCTGTTCATTGAAGACATCCTGACCTGGCACAGATATATTGATGATGTCATTTGCATCTGGAAAGGGACACCAGAAAATCTCACCAGATTCCTTGAACACATCAATAACAATGACTACAACCTAACCTTCACAGCGAACACGAGCAACGAGAAAGTTGAGTTTCTGGACTTAGAGGTGTATATCGCAGTTAACACCATCCATACAAAAACTTTCATTAAAAAAGTGGACTGCAACAATTATATTCCGGCTCAGAACAACCACCATCCACACTGGCTTAATAATATTCCTAAAAGCCAGTTCGTGCGCAGGAGGAGAAACTTCTCCAGCATCCAATGTTTTAAGAACCAGGCAAACCTTCTCAGAGAAAAGTTCATAGGAAGGAAATATGATGCAAAAAGGGTGGAGGATCAATTTCAACATGCAAACAACCTTGAGAACAACTTCTGGATGAAGAAGAAAACAAAACACCCACCACTAAACCCAGAATCCACTAAACCTGAAGAAATCAGGCTAATCACTAAATACAGCAGTCAGGCCAAAGAATTCCAGAAAATTATTTCCAAGCACTGACCCATCCTCCTCAAAGACGAGAAGATTGCTCCCTTCCTATCACGTAAACCAAAGATCACTTTTAGGAGAGCGGGCAATCTTAAGAACTTACTAGTCTCTAGCGCACTTATAACAAAAACTACAAAACACAGCACATGGCTAAATTAAAATCAACATGGCTTTTATCACTGTTTGAACTGTATCAAATGCAAAACAACCACCCAGAGATCAACCAAAAGTGTCACCAGCTTCAAATCCAATCAAAACGGACGGGAGCACAAAATCAGAGAGAAAATTACATGTTCCACAGAAGGTGTAATATATCTACTCCAATGCCCTTGTGGTCTACAATATGTGGGAAGAACCACAAGGGCTTTAAAACTCAGGATTGCGGAACACATCCGCAATATAAAAAAACAGCATGACCACACATAGTATCCCACTGCATTTCTCTTCTACTCATAACTGCAACCAAGCAGGCCTATCATTTTTAGGTATAAAAAAAGGTCACAAAACCTTGGAGAGGTGGGGATTTCCTCTCAATTATCTCCAAAGAGGAAAGCAAGTGGATTTACGAACTGGGAACTCTTTC
>WWET01007954.1:9753-25745 GCA_011038615.1 Limnodynastes dumerilii | reverse complement strand
TCTCTTTCCCCTAATGGCCTAAACATTGATTTTGACTTGGCCACCTTCCTTTTCAAATAAAAATACCATGTATTTTCCTTTTAAATGGCAGTCATTGTCACTCTTTTCTTAATACTCACATATCAGTGTGAAACTCTTAGAAAGAGGATTTCATAATATAATCCTAGTAGGTGTACTAACGGGACCTACAGATATGACAAACAGGCCACTAGGACTGAGTATCCTAGTATGAAACCCCAGCTGCGGTCAGCGCATCTGCCCACACAGGAAGCGAGGAGTTAAATTCCCGCCAGCAGTGCACCGCAAACCTCTGCATCCAAAGACAGCTTAGCCATCTATCGGACTGCAACAGACCTTCCTTACCATCTCCCTGACGAAGCCTAAACAGATTAAACGCGTAGGTGATTACGCTAAATCCGACACTTCTGCACAGCACCACACCTCATATACCCTCTCTACTCCAAGGACGAAGCTTCAAACAATGGCGAGAATTTCTTCTGCAGCCAGGAGCAATGTCAAGGAGCAAGCAGTGGTGAGACGTGTACAGAGCCGTGCATCCACTGAGGGCATGGGTAGTCGATTTGAACATTCCCTTACCGGTAAGGTTTTTCAAACTATTTTTTCATGAGGAATGTCTGCAGGATAGAACTCTAACTAAGCTTCCCTTTCTCACCAACACTGGAATCCACAGTTCTGGACCAACATTGTTACATGTGCAATTATCCTTATTTGAACACAGTAATCATACTGTACCCATTAAGACTCTCTGATTAGTTAAAGGACTGCCTCCAAGTCTCGTACACCATCTATTCACGGCAACAAAGTCATATCTGTCAACATCATACATTCCTTCAATTGCCCAAGACCTTTACTTTTACTATTATTAAGTTTAAACTACGTTTTCTGACAGTGTATTTTTCAATAAATGTGTGTTTTTTATATACACTTGCACCCTCTGTTCCATTCATTGCCCACATAGGTTTGTCTCTGGCGCACAGAGGCCACATTGTTCTGTTGATCTACCTCCAAAGGGAAGCAAAACTCCCTTTTATCTCATCGGTAGCCGACAGGGATCAACCCAACCCCCCCCCCCTTCCACACCGCATTCCTTAAGTCAGCGCTGGATCATTCTCTACTTCAATTGAGATCACATCTGAGGATAAGAGTAACCTTCATTAATGTATTAATGTGATCCAGCATCAGTGAGAGAAAACATGGTTGGTTATTGTTTGGAGCATGTAGAGTGGCAAATGTGTACGTCTGGTCAAAAACTGTGCCCTTCACCATTTCCAAGGTCAAAGGACTGTTACCACACCAAAGGAACTCTCTTGGAGAAGAGGATGGCAACCCCTCTAAATTTCTCATCTGAGAAGCTGCTACAAAAGGAGGTGGGATAATGGCGGTTACATAGGTTAGCAGTTTTAGCTTTCAAGAAGTGGGTTTCTTGCGTAAAAGCAATATCTATTGAATCGGCCCTAAGGGTGCTGAAGAGAGTGGAACGTTTCTCTAGGACATTGAGCCCATGGACATTAAGGGAGATAAGTTTTAATTTCTCATTTATTTGAGCCATAGTAGAGCTTCCAGAGAGGGAGTAAGCTCCCAGTCATCAATCTATATAGATTTTTGGAAATCCGGTGCCCCAAGCGAGTAGCCACCTCATAGTTTACGCACAGGATGGTAGGGATAAGGTCAGAAAAAGACACAAAGGAAGGAAAAACAAATATTTATAACATTTAAAAAAAAAGAACTTATTGCAAGACATCAACAGTAAAACCAGCGGGTTGGAGGGAAGGCTGGCACTGGAAATAGATCCATGCATCACAACCAGGTATACATAGGGTCCTAGTAGGGTTGTATGTGTATAGGTGGGTTAACTAGGGTATTAACGAAACCATCACCATTTTATATTAAAACATTTCTAACAGTACTTCTAATAAAACCTACTGGTTTGGGTACATTATGTTTATGGGAAACCATTAGTATACAGGTAAGATATATAATAAAGTATACAGGTAAGATATATAATAAAGAGGGTGTTAAGTAGATTCAACCAAGACTGGTTAGGTAGGTTGTCTCCCCTTAGCTAGTGGAGGTCTAATCTAGGTACTTGGAAAAAGCTTCTGATTAACATGTGCCATCTAAATGGTAAGTTAAGTCCTAGATTGAGTAGGTAATTGTGATATAGGCGCTGGAAGGATATTTTTAAATGGGGTCCTTGGGGCGGTCTTCCTGTGTGGAAGTCGGGTGCTTCCTTCTCCGTCAGACTTGTTGCCATTCTGCTGGATGGGGGATTAGATTTGGTATGAGGGTTTTGTGTTGTAATTTCCAGTCAGGAAGGTTTGGTTGGTTTATCCCCATGGTTTGACAAAATAATTGTATGTCCTCGGGGCTGTGTAGATTGAGTGAATTTCCTTCTTGTGAAACTTGCTATCTGATCCCTTTTTTTTTTAGAGACTCTGTAAGAGGTTTGAGTTAGCGGCATTGTTGGAGCGTGTTCTAAGATAGGTCCTGATACACTTGGACCCTGTGACTGTTCAGCTCTAAGCTTATTGGAGTATCTCCTCCTTAGTCCTGTAATGGTGGAGACAGCAAATTACATATCTGGGATTTACTGTGTGGGGGGAGGGGGCTCCTGGGCCTAAGAGCTCAATGCAGTGAGCCAGGTTTTCTCCAATGGCTTCATTGAAGATTTTAGTAAGTGCATCAGTCAGGCTTTGTGGAGGTATATCTTCAGGGATGCCCTTTACCCTGAGATTGTTTCGCCTACCCCAGTTGTCATGGTCATCTAGACGTCTTTGCATGCCCCGTACTGCTAGGACTTTTCTCTCGACAGTGTCTCTGAGGTTAGAAGTCTGGGAGGAATGGTCTTCCTGTATGGACTCCACAATATTGATTCAAATAGAGATCTGGGCGTCATCAGATTGAATGGAGGAAATCTGTTTATTGATCTTCTCTTGTAGCCTGTGTTCCAAGTCCAGGAGGTCATGCTTGGTTGGCAAGGAGTTTAATGTGTCCAGGCATTTTAATATTTCAATGATTGCATCTCTGGGGATTGTTGTAGAGTCAGGTGTTCCGGGAATGTCAGAGGTTCCTGACATAGTGGATGAATCTGGAGTAGGGATGGGGGGCTTGGGTTAGATGGTTCGGTAGAGTTGGATTAAGGAATCATAGCATATCCGTTTGATGATGTTGCTTAGTTTGTTTTCTGGTGCTCCTTCTCAAAGTGCCCTTTTTTCCATTAGCAGAATGGTGGTACAAGGAGGAGAGCTCTGATTAGTTTCAGATGTCCAATAGGTTTTTAGGCTATGCGATGGAAGTAATTTTCCCCCATGGGGGGGGGGTCTAAGCTAGCCCCTCATGGCATGGGTCAAAAAAACCAGAAGTAAATTCCTGAACATGGACCTGGAAAGGTTCAGCTGAAGATGGTGGTAATAGTTTATTTAATGCAAGCTATGTGTATGTGCAGTTATATGTTGGTGGTAAAGTTTCCTCAATTAGGGTAGGACATAGCACATTTATTTCAGTAGATGCAGAAGCTTTTTTTAATCCTCTGGTGCCCTCCTGTGGCATATGTTGTTATTTCTCTGGATGCAATTGGTGAGGTGTAAAAGGCGTTAAAGGGAGAACTAGAACTAGTAAATAAATAATGTCTAAAATTTGCTAATATGGGGGAAGGGGGGCTGCTATTGTAGGTAGAACTAATTCCAGGTAAAAAATAAAGCAAAAAACTATGGAAATATTATTTAAATGGACCATCTAAAACCAAATTATTTAAAATAAAACAACAGCTGAATTGTGAGATATAATAAATAATTAACAGTTGATCAGCTTGTAGATTTTTAAAACTCATTAAAGTGACAAAATGCAGTAAGAAAAGGTTTACGTGGTGATAAAGCGTTGTGAAAAACCTAAACTCAAAATACATAGCTACTGTGCTTTCACTGAGAGATATCACCTAATTCCTCAAATCAAACAAAAGAGAATGTGTGAGGCGCTTGAGGTGGGCTCATATAAAACAGAAACACTCAATATGTGCCTGAATATCATTGAAAATAAAACAGAAGATTGTAAACACCTTTAGAGATTAATTAAATAAATATTAAATACCAATAAAAAATGTAATCCCAATATCTAATAAATATATAAACTAGTCAAAATCATTCAAAATTACATATGTGAAGAATTCATACAAAATGTCTCTTCAAATGTTATACTAAAATAAAATAAAATTCTCATGAGGGGTGTGGCCTGGCTCAGGATCAGTGCAGTCGCTCCAGCGATTCCTGCAGTTTACCCAAATATCCACCTATCCTTCCCTGCGGATCACTACAGCTTCCTCTCGGCTGACTGCCAGACTCAGACCTGGACGGTGCAACCACGGTCTGTCTTCTGCTGAGCACCTGTGGACCGTCTATCTGTGTTCCGATAGCCCTGATCCCTCGGTAACGAGGTGAGCAGCCATATTTAACCTCCGAACTGGAAGTTCTACTACGGGCCCTTTCGGAGATCTTTCCCTCTCTTTCTACTGGAACTGATATGCACCTCATTATTACCCCACATGAGAACTGGTTCCTCCTCAATGTCCTCTTTCTTCTCCTCCCCTATACCTCCTCGACCCAAACTACCCCTAGCAGAATGGTCTCCAGTGGTTTGTGGATGTCGCACCTCGACCTGAACTGATTTCAACCTGTATCTTCTATTCCTTTTACTTTAAAAATGGGGTAGCTGCTCTAGTGACTTTTCATTGAAGCATATCTCTACCCTTTAAGTGATGCTTATTGCTTGACTCTATACTTACCCCTGGAGCCACTAGAATCAAACATATACCCTTGGAGTTCTGTTAGTATTATTGAGATTTGATGTTCTTCATATACCTAATGAATATCTCTTTTAACAGATACTTGCTCCTTGGTTTACATTAGTAAGGTTTGTTTTCTGTATCATTGCATTATTTCCAATAACTGTCTAAGATCTCCACTGTGTTATTCTCAACTTTTCTCTATAGGTACCAACTGTTTTGCAACTGCCTAGCTAATGAGACCAGATGATACAATTATTTTCTTGTTTATACTTATATTGGTATTTATACGGTTGGTATTATGTTTTTGACCACTGACTAGTTTGAAGTTAAATACATAGTCCACTCAAGACAGTTAGCAGTGGTAAATACTGTTAAAACTCTCTAAACCTGAGTAATACCATTGTTAATTTTTAAGCTCATATAATTGTTGACCTATATGCTATAGTTCAGACTTCATACAATCAGACATTTACCTTTTAACTGTACTGATGTTTAGTCTTGTTTCTCATATTTTGGTTTCCCCTATTAGCCTTGTGCTTACCTATTACTTTTTGAACTGTTTAGCTTTTACTAAATGTCAGCATCTTGGGCCTGATCCAGAGCTACGTTTCCAGTACATTTACCAGCATAGCTTATGTACACTAGCATATT
Organism: Limnodynastes dumerilii; assembly: GCA_011038615.1. NCBI lineage: Eukaryota > Metazoa > Chordata > Amphibia > Anura > Limnodynastidae > Limnodynastes > Limnodynastes dumerilii. Next base: position 20,293 of record WWET01007954.1, on the reverse strand, counting down.
TACTTCCCCTTGCATGTACGTAGTTTGGCCATTTTACACTTCCCGAACCCTACCTTAACTTTACACAGCATAAGTACTGAGGTACGTACAGGCAGCACATACTTACAAGCCTAAGCACACCCATATTGTACAATTTAAATGCCTCACCCCGCCTCCAAAGCGTAATTACGGGTGTCGTATGGCTGGCATGCCCCTTCGTTCATAGTTATGCTGAAGAAACGTGACTGGCCCTTATGCTCTGAGACATTGCGTAACATCTGATGCAAGCATGTGCAGTAAGTACTAATGGGATGGAGGGTTAGGGTCAGGCTGCAAGGGAGGGAGGGTTAGGATCAAGCTACGGGAGATGGTGGGTTAGGGTCAGGCTGCCAGTAAAGGAGGGTTAGGATTAGGGTAGTGAGAGGGGAGGGTTATGGTTAGAATTAGGGAAAGGAGTGAGGCACTATTTTTCTTACCATTTCGGAGGTTGGAGCTATCGGTGCTCCATGGATCGATTGTTATGCCTCATTGAGTAAACAGCCCTTTCGGAACTGGGCCGTTTGGACCGGAGCCCCACACCCCTCTTGATCTACCCTCTTATCCTTAGTTAAATTACTTAACACTACTGGGGAACATCTTGTTACGGTATGATTACGGATTCCTAATTTTGGGGAATATCATGTCCTCATCTAACCCCCATCCCCTTCTCCATATGTTTTACCATTATTAATTTGCACCGATAAATTCCTTCCCCGCGGGGGCACAATGGTGGAGAGTCCTCTCTACCTCTCTTATTATCTGACCACCCCCACATACCCTTGTTCCTCTTACAGGGCCGTATTCAGACCTTATGATATGAACTACTGTGCATGCACAGTAATTTTGTAACGACATCTACGTTACTTTTTGCAACGTAGATTGCGTATACGCAGTCTTAAAGGTCTGAATACGGCCCACAGTCCTTATCTCTCCCCCATTTATTGAGAGAGACATCTAAATGAAGCTTTATTTTTTTACCTAATTAGGCTCTTTTTTTTTCTCTCTTTTCTCTTCTTTATCTTGTAGCCATTCTATTCTCATTCTCTTTGCTCTTTCTCTTCTTTTTCTATCTCCCAGGACAGGACAACCTCTATGCTCCTTCTCATGTAATAACCATTTTGTCATTGCTCCAAGGCGGACCACACTCCACACATCACAATGTCTTCTTTGAAGTTCCGTTCTATTAATGTCAATGGCCTGAACTCTCCTAAGAAACATGCAAGGGTCCTGAGGGAATTGTGGCGATCCCATGGCGATATTATCTTGCTCCAGGAAACTCATCTTACTGGAAACAACTCTAAATTACAAACTTTTCCCCTTACCTTTTTTGCCTCTGCAGATACTAAACAGTGTGGGGCAGCTATTCTAATATGCAACTCTATACCCTTCATCCCCTCTCTTACATTTGCGGACCCAAATGGACGGTTTCTTATAATTACTGGAACAATACACAAACAGTCACACTAGTCAACCTATATGCACCTAATCAGTCTCCCGGTTGTTTTTTTACTTCCCTATTCTGCCAAGGGGAGCGGTTGACTCAGGGACACATAATCCTAGGTGGCTATTTCAATCTGATAATTAATCCGACATTGGATAAAGCAGGACCCCTCGGGGAGCGTCTCCCCCTCCGCACTCTATACCTAGGGAATCCCTTAAATTTCTCCAACATCATCAATCCCTGCTTTTATTTGATACCTGGCGACTTAAGAATCAAGATGCTAAAAACTTTACTCATTACTCTGCCCCCCATGTCACTCCTGTATAGACATGCTCTATGTTTCTCAGTCCATTACTCATCTTAAGCACTCTGCTGACATAACTTCTTTAGCCTGGACTGATCATGCTGCGGTATCATTCACATGCGATCTTTATTTTTATTTTTTTTAAATTGCGTTTCTTTATTGATTTTTCACACAAAAAACACAATACAAACATACAACACAACCCCAAGAACCCCAATTCCTCCCTCATCACACCACCCATATAAAAATCCGCCCTTACACCCTCTTGACAAGCATGTATGCAGCAAACCTATTACATCATAAGCAGCACAGCTTATTTCCACAAAATTGAACATCTTAACACATTTAGCAATGTATAAGAGGCAGATCAAATACAATACATTACAATCAATAGCTTAATAGGATACCAAAGCCCCTTCCCAGGACACCATTGTTGCAGGAGTATTTTTACAACTCAGCAGGTTGAACATCAGGATACATATATAGTAAGGGAGACTCTAGCCAAGGATCCCAAATCTGAAGGAACCTAGCCAGCATCCCTCTTTTGGTATGGACAAATTTCTCGTGGTTCAGAATCATGTTAACCAACCCAACCCAATTCTGAAAAGTCGGGGCATCAGAGCCCATCCATTTCCTAGCAACCAATGCCAGGTCCAGTGTACACAATATACCCACATAGCGGTGCACAGCTGAGGGGAAGTTCTCCGTCAAGTCTATTCTAAACAAAAAGGTTTTGGGGTTCAAAGGAGGCAGGGGGGTGAATGTGGAACAAATAGCCTCCCACACCTTCTCATAGAACTGTTTAATAAAAGGGCAGGCCCATACCAGGTGCCAGAAATCTGTGTCATCCGCTCCACACTTCGGGCAACATGCATCACCACGCAACCCCATTCTCACCAATCTATGCGGAGATAAATAAGCCCTATGAAGCAAATACATTTGAATTTCCTGGTAACGGATTGACGAGGTGGTCATCGTACTACACGCCAGGGCCTGGTTCCACTCTTCATCCTGCAAGGTTCCCACATCTGACTCCCATCTCATTCTAAGGGTAGGGAGATTGTCCCCAAATAGAAGTTTGCCAAGAGAGGCATAAAGAAAGGAGACTGACCGCCTCTTAGCCGCTTCAGACAACATGAGCACTACCGGGGAAGGTTGAACCAAGGGTACCTCGTCTGCAAACTGGGCGTTCAAAGTGTGCCGGAGCTGTAAATATCAAAAAAAGTGTACTCTGCCTAAAGAAAAAGCTTCCCCCAACTGCCCAAAGGTTCTCAGCACCCCCCCTCCGAATAAAGCTGGCCTATGGATACCAGCCCAGCTTGAATCCATACCCTACGACCTTGAAGATTAGACAGCTCCAACCAAGAAGGGTTACACCAAAGAGGAGTGTCAGGGTCATACGACTTAACCCCTTATAGTCGCTTCAGAATTCCCCAGACTCCCAAAGCCTGCCTAAGCAACGGGACCACTCCCCTACCTTCCCTACCAACAGAAACTGCAACGGGGTAAGAAAATGTCGACCCACCTGACATATCAGATCCCCCAGTAGTCCATTCCCACTATCACTAAGCCACGGAACTAGGTGAGCTAATTGGGCAGCAACATAGTATCCCCAAAGGTCAGGAAAGGCCAACCTCCCAACTGTTTATTTCTACAAAGAACAGAAAGAGACACCTTGGGCCTGATCCAGAGCTACGATGTTACACTGAGCGCTGTAGCGCTCAGCGTAACATCGCTGCTCTGGCCCGACACTCCCCCTTGTAGGAGCTTATTAACTCTCCCTTACGCCGGCTGAAGGCTACCCTAACTTCAAGGGAGAGTTGATACGCTGGGACGGCGGCGTTAGTACGTCATTTTTATTAAGTTGATGTTAGGACACTCCGGAATTACCTGTGGAGTACCAGAGTAGTCCAGGAGGGAAATGGTGGATACACCGGTTTTACCTGTGAAGTACCTGAGTGATCCTTGAAAGAACCCACAGAAGTGAGCAAGCAAGCTTCCAGGGTCTGGATTCTTACCTTTCAGGTGGTTTTCACCAGAGCCCCTAATGGTGAGGATGGACAGGAGCGGCCCCTGAAGGTGTGGTTGTAACCCTGTTGAACTTGGACTCGGCGGAAAGGAATAAATAAACACCCCACAGTGAACCAAAGAGGACTAGAACAACGAATAAGAGGGAGCAGAATCGGTAGGTAAGGGACTACCGGAGACAGACAAACAAAAAACAATAAACAAGGCACTGAAGACAAGAAACGGATCATGATACAAAACAGACTGACTGGGGCTACCGCACACACAAGCACTCAAGAGATACAAACACAGAGGAGAGACCAGGGGAGCCAGGAAGGTAAGTACAAATGATGGTGGGAAAAATAAGGACGGGAAACACTAGGCAACAGGCGGGTTGGAAAATAGGCAGGGCAGGAGGTCAGGCAACGGTCAATTCACTAGGCAAGCAAAGCAAGACACTAGGCACACAAGGGTAGCAGGTCACAGTTCTGACAGGCGGAGTCTATAACCGGCAGAGAGGAAGTGACAGGGTGGAATTTAAATAGAAGAAGCCAGAATGTGATTGGTGCAAACAGTAACAGCCCTGAATAAGGAGGCGTCTCCCAAAAGGGCTGGGAATGCCTCTTGTTCAGCAAAGAGCTTAGAGCGCACGCCAGAGGAAGAGACGGCACCCACGTAGCTGGTAACTATGATGCCGTTGCTAGGGGAGCCGTCGGCTGGGAGAGGAAGTGCAGTGCGCATAAGGGCAGGAGCAGAGAGGACCGGAAGATCGGAGGTATGGAGAGTGCGATGTAGCAGTGGGCAGCCAGGAAAAGGTAAGGAGAGGTGTAGAAAGGGTTCCTGAAGTGAGTGGGGACGGAGACTGAGGAGAGGCATATGACAGGCGTGAGCTGAAGGCGGGCGGAGGGAGCGAGGCGACGGCTGACCCTAACAGTTGACTCTATCTGTAAGGGACAGGGGAAGCTTACTCCATGTGGAAACCTCTAAACCATTGCGTTATAGGAGTTAAATTTAAACTACAGTAGTCAGAGGTCTCAAGGGAAACCCACACGTCCAGGTACTTAAACTTAGAGGTCAATTGAAGAGGGCAGGAGGGAGGAACCTCCACAGAATGAGAGCTACTAAGGGAGAATATGTTAGACTTTTCCCAGTTAATTTTCAAACCAGAATACACCCCAAACAAATCAACCAAATCCAATAAAGCTGGAAGCGAATCACCCACCCTCGCCAAGAACAGCAGCATGTCATCCGCATAGAGGGCAATTTTGTCGGTCCCCGTGCTGGCTGGGAGCCCGACTACCCTCGAATCAGATCTAATGAGACATGCCAACGATTCAATAGCAAGGGCAAAAAGTGTGGGGGAGAGCGGGCAACCTTGCCTGGTACCTCGGCCCAATGGAAACGGATCCGTGGTACATCCATTAACACAGAGCCTGGCAGCCGGGGAGGAATATAAAAGTTGTACCCACTTAACAAAACGGGGCCCAAAACCAGACCGGCGCAAAACTTCCCACAAATACCCCCACTCCACCGAGTCGAAGGCCTTGGCGGCATCCAGTGACACCACAGCAGCCCCCTCCTCAGCTTCATGGGGCAACTGTAAGTGCAAAAAGAGACGACGGAGATTTGTGGTGGTAGACTTATTTGGCATAAAGCCAGTCTAATCAGGGTGTATAATGGAAGAAATAACCTAGTTTAGCTTACGAGCAAGCAATTTAGCCAATATTTTAACATCGACCGATAACAAAGAAATGGGCCTATACGATTCAGGGTGAAGTGGATCTTTCCCAGGCTTGTGAATCACCACTATGAGAGCCTCTGACATGGAAGGGGGTAAACAGCTACTTCGAAACAGAGAGTCATAAGTATCTAAAAGGCGTGGTATAAAGAATTCTTTGAATTTTTTGTATAATTCAATCGGGAGTCTGTCGATTCCCGGCAATTTATTATTGGGAAGGGAGCTAACCACCACCTCCAGCTCAGCAGGGGAGAAAGGGGCCTCCAGCATCTCCACTGCCCCCGTTGATAATCTGGGGAGAACCACAGTATCAAGGTATGAGTGCAGCTCCAACTCTGAGTACATAGCCTTAGTGGCGTAGAGAGAACGGAAATATTGCAGGAAAATGGCCGCAATGTCCGGGCATCCTGCTCCCCCTTGGCCAAGTAAGCCATATAGGACCCTGCCATATCAGATTGGGCATATGTAAGATGACCCGCAAATAGTAGTCGTCTCTTGGACTTAGCATATAGGTGGTCAGTCCAGTCCTTCTGCGCACTAAACCATTATAGAGTGGCTGGTTCACCCCATGTACGGATATACTCAGCCTCACACACACCACACTTTTGCTCCAAAGCCCGCTGCACCTCTCTAAAATATTTTTTCTTTCTGGCCACACGCAACCAATGACCCAAAACAGCCTTTAAGGCATCCCACAAGATGGCCGGGCCGGGAGGATCCTGGTTGTCCGAGAAATAGCCTTCCCACTCCGCAACCAGGTCAAGCCCTGCTCCCATCAGCTCCAGCCAATATGGACTGAACCTCCAAAATTGTAACACGGTATTATCCCGCAGGGCCAGGGACATTAATACAGGAGAGTGGTCTGAAATGCCTCTTGGTAAATAGTGAATAGAATTAACATAATGGACCAAGGAAGCAGAGGTAAATACAAAAGCTATACGTGAAAGAGTATGAAAGGATGCAGATTGGCAGGAGAACAGACGTCTATCAGGATTCCTAAGACGCCAAACGTCAATCAAACCCATAGTAGACATGAAATCAGCAAATGGAGTGTGTGAGGGACTAGGACTAGGTGAGAGAGCCCCCAGACGATCCAACCCCTTATCCAAGACATTGTTAAAATCCCTCATGCAAATAACAGGGGTACCTGGGAATTAAGCCATAAATTCTACTGCTTTTTTAATTATTTCATTACTAAAGGGTGGAGGAATGTAAATTGCAAGAAGAAGTATAGGGACGTGATCAATTTTACCAGCGAGAAACACATACCGTCCCATAGGGGTCAGTCTGAACCTCCTTGTGGACAAATTTAAAATTTTTGCTTATTAACAGAGAGACCCCCCTAGAATTATTAGTGTGGGCCGAGTGGTAAACCCATCTCACCCACCTCTTTTTAAGGGCTGAAGCTCCCTCAGACGCCTCTTCAAAGGGAGATACTGAGCTCTCTCTTTTTGAACGTCAGTTGTGAAGTCCCGGTAAGCAGAGACGGAGACATTATCTACCTTCATTGGACCTTGCTGGCGAAGAAGATGAAATATGTTGTCGCGGTCTTGGAAGTGGAGGAACCGCACAATAAAGGTACGTGGAGGAGCGCCCGGGCGAGGAGGCTGCGGGGGCACTCTGTGAGCCCTTTCCACCGCAAATTGTTGGGAGAAGGCTTACCTACCAAATTCTTTAATGAGATGCTCTCGTATAAACTTGACCAGATCTTGCCCCTCAATTCGCTCTGGGAAGCCAACAAATCGCACATTATTTTTTCTTAATCTTCCCTCGAGATGGGTAATCTTCGCTTTCCAAGTAGACACCTCTGCAGTCAGCTGGTCAAGTCTTCCTCTCATCAAGTTAGTTATGTCCTCTAAGTTGGAGATTCTATGCTCTGCCTCTCCCACCCCCTTTTGAATCTCCTGTCGTATAATGGAAAGGTCAACTTGGACTTCCCCAATTTTCCCCGTCACCCTGATTTCTGAATCTGAAATGGCTTGAAGTACTTGCGCCAGAGTCAAGTCAGGGGGAGATGGGATTGAAGACTACTCCAGGTCCATTGCAGGAGGCTCCGACCGGGCAGAGGAAGCCTGACTTTGCAAAGAAGTTGAATGGAAACCACGGGCAAATTTCTCCAGCTTAGCAGCAGCTGCTGCTTCATTAGTGTTCTTTCCCAGACTTGATTTGTCTAAAGAAGGATATTACTCACTGTAACTGATTAGCCAGAAGGATTGCCACCAACCTCCCCAGCTGAGGGAGTAGTAATACAGTAGAAAATTGCAGTACAGGCTATTATAGGATACTGAAAAGTCAGACGGATTGCCCCCAACTTCAAAAGCTGAGAGAGTGGCAGTAGAGAGAATCAGTAAAGGCAGTTGTAAGAGCTAGAAAGCCAGAGGGATTGCCCCCAACCTACCCCACAGAAGCAGCTGGAATGCTGCAGAAAGAATCAATATTTCAAGGAGTGCCTCAGGAGTCACAAAATATTAAGGGCCAGATGGCCTTATAAATATAGTCAGCAATGAGGAGATATGCACTGGTGGTAGAGAGGCCCTTCCAGCAGTGTCAGCCTTTCAGAAAGCAATAAGCCCCTATATAGGAGTCTGGCTGTGACCCAGGATTGGAGAAGGTAGCAGGAGTCCTGACAATAATACTCCTATATAGCAGCAGCCCAGTACCTTGTGGAGCCCCACACGTTAGGTCAGCTCAGCGAGTATGTGGGAGAACTCAAGGCACGGCCTCCAGCAGCAATCCAGCTCCCCCAAGATGGTGCCAGCATCGGTAATTTCACAGCAACACCACAGCAAGCTAAACGATGCTCCGGACACCACTAAACCCCTCAGGGCAGCAGGAGGAGAAGAATAGGATTGCGTAGTCCAATCCCTCCACAGCCACGGTATACAGGGCACTAGGATCCGGAAGCCACGTTCTCAGCCCTCCAGGCAGCGAGAGCTGTCGGACCTTCACCTCTCTCCTCCAGACAAGGTAGGGAGACAGGTCAGCCACTTATGGTCCACTTCTGCTGCGGGATTACCACCTTAAAACAGGATCTTGCAGGATATGGTCGGGAGCTGAAGTGAAAACCCTCTCACTCCATCTTGCGGCAAGTCCCGCCCCCTGTTCACATGCAATCTTATTCATAGTCGCCCGAAATCTTTAAAATAGAGATTAGATGACTCTATCTTACTAAACCTCGAATCTTATTTAAATTTATTAGAAACTATTAATTCCTACTTTAAACTTAATAAAGGAAGGAAGTGCCCCCAGGAATTATATTGGAAGCTCATAAAGCTACGATCCGTGGCCATCTCATCAGTAACAAGTGGCACTCCAGAGACAATCATCCCTTTCACTTTCAGCATTAGAAACACAACTGACCTCCCTGACAACGTAAATGCAAATATCTTCATTTGACACGTTCCAAGACCAGATCGCTGTTGTTAAAATTCAACTTAATACATTACTTTCACAGAAAGCGACTCACACTTTGAAACATCTCCATCAAACATTTTATGATAATGCAGAAAAGGTAGACCCCCTCTTAGTGAATAAACTGCCTAAACAACAAGCCTCTAAAATGATTAATTAATTGAAGAAGTACCCTGACTCTCCTTCAATTTATGACCCTGCTGACATGGTAAAGATCTTTAGGGACTTTTACCATGATTTATACAACCTCCAGCCCTCTGAACCCTCTCCCATTCTTCAGGAAAGAGATTTAGAAACATATTTACCTTCACTACACCTTCCATCTATTACAGATGATCAGAGATTCCAGTTGGATGCGGTAATTACGATTTAGGAAACTTTAGCTGCAATTAAACCTCTTAAAGCGTCCTCAGCCCCTGATCCGGACGGCTTGACACCTAAATACTATAAAAAGTATGCTCCAGTCCTTGCTCCCTTTATGACCCAATACTTTAACAATGTTCTTTATGGTACCCTTTAGCAAATATAATTGTAATACCAAAACCAGGCAGAGACTACACCCTATGTGTGAATAACAGACCAATATCTTTGTTGAATGTAGACCTGTGTATTTTTGCAAAGATTTTGGCTCTAAAACTGAATCCGCTTCTCCCTTCCCTTATCCATTTAGATCAAGCAGGCTTTATACTAGATTGGCAAGTGCTAGATAACACTTGACGCACTAAAAACTCCCAGAGATCCCCAGTGTTCTTGTCGCTCTGGATGCCGAAAAGGCATTTGACCGCATATCCTGGTCCTTTCTACGAGCTGTACACAATTCAATGGATTGCTCCGGGCATTTTTTACAAGGCATTCTAGCGCTCTATAATTACCATTTAGCTACCGTAATTGTAAATGGAATCACGTCAGTCCCCTTTAATATTCTCAATGAAACTAGACAGGAATTTCCCCTTTCTCCATTGATCTTCGCATTGCTTATTGAACCTCTGGCTACACAGATACGTTCAGTCCACATTCAGAGTCTCTGATGGACGCCCACTCTTAAAATTGCTTTATATGCAGACAATGTCCTTCTGTCTTTGTCAGACCCGATCATCTCCCTTCCAGCTGCCTATTCATGAATATGGCATTTATTCGAGTTATAAAATTAACCAGCATAAAACTGAAATTCTTGACTTTTATCTTTCTGACTCTACACAACATCATTTGACACAACTGTTTCTATTTAAATGGAATCTTAGAAAATTCAAATGTCTGTGGATTTTCCTCACAAAAACGTATAATCAGATATACCAGGCCAATTATCTACATCTCATTTCTCAAATAAAATCAGACTTAGATCGATGAACAGCACTATATATCTCCTGGATAGGTTGGATCACTACAACTAAAATGAATGTGCTTTCTAGATTATTATATTTTTTTCAAGCCCTTCTTGTCAGAGTCTCTCCCTGTACCCTAAAATCTTTGCAATATCAAATAAGTAAATTTGTGTGGCATGGGAGACGCCCCGAGTGTGCTTAAAAGTGTTACATCGCCCAGCATGAGGTGGAGGACCGGTGGTAGTCATTTTCCCGGCGGTGAAAATCCCGGCAGTTAAGATCCCTCCACTAGTTTCCCT
>WWET01007953.1:0-13949 GCA_011038615.1 Limnodynastes dumerilii | reverse complement strand
AAGCGAGCCTGGATCACTATCACTCCCCAGATTTATGCGGTGTCCATAAATAGAGCCCATTATATGATAACTAGTCACTTTTCTTATGGTTCACAATCCTAGGAAACTACCTAGTAGTTAGTTACTCCATTCCAAACGATGTTGGCTGATCAGATATTAATATTTGGCTTATAAGCAGTACGTTTATGGAAAGAAGACACAAAGGGCTCTATTTACTAACTTCATTTTTAGGTGATAATGCCTGTTTTAACGCTAAAACTTTCATTATCACCTGAAAATGAACTTAGTACAATTTGCTAAGCTGCATTCGCCATGGAAATCTGCTGTTTCCATGGGGATGCATACACACTTCCTAAGATTTCGCCGGCCCGTTGATCTTAACGGGTGCCGGCACTACATTGCAGTTTACTATCCCATCTCAGGATGGCGTTAGTGACTTCATACCAGCGATTTCCCAATATTCCCCCCTTTTCCTCCCCCTAATTGCTGTTATTAGGGGGAGGAAAAGGGGGGCATATATGGGGACACCACTGGTATAAAGGAGGATGCGGTCATTTAAAAAACAAAAGGGGAGAAAAAAGTGTGGTTTTTTTTTAAACCAAAAAACTTAAGGAAAACATTAAAAAAGGTTAAAAAAATATAAAACTCACCTGTGCAGGAGCCTTGTCTGACGATATGAAGATCCTGCGCATGCGCAGTGGTTTTTCATATTTGGGCTGAAAATTTTCAAAGTGCCGCTGTGAAGTCTCTGCGCATGCGCAGGCACTTCATTCGATATGAAGTGCCTGCGCTGCGGGCAGAGCTCTTCGAGGGACTTCGAGGGACCTCGGCGGAGGGGTGAGTATTGGTAAATATTTAAGGGGAAGCTGCCAGGCTCGCCGCGAACACAGGCGAGCCTGGAGCAGCTTTCCTTCGGGGGAATTTTTTTTTTTTGTAAATAGAGCCCTAAATGTCAATGGCAGAATGCTTGTTATTAGAGTCAGCCTTAATATAAGGGCACTGTGCACTTATAATATAAGATAATTTGTAAATAATCAAAACAATTTTCTTTGCCTTATTTAGTATTACTAACTGATCTTTGTTTTATGTTATTTCTTCGATATTTTTGTTTTGTTCCACAGAGTACAATAGTTTGTCTGGAACAGATTATACGCAAACCTGATAAATTGTTCTCAAGAAGTAATGAGAAGAAAGGAAAAAGGGCAAACAAAATGATAATATATGTCACCACTTTATGAGCTAAAATAATAGATACCCAACTGCTATCATTGATTGTAAGGTGTTAGATATTCCTGAAGCTGATACTGTTGGCATCTGTAAAGATGTAGAGTTTTATTAAAATGAATTAAGTTCTGCTGAGCACTTTAAAAGCATTTCAAGTGTGCTTGAAGAACTGACACATGTTTATGAAGTACTTCTAAACTATTTCTCTTCAAACCTGCTTAAAAATGTATATGGGATTTTAAAGTCCATTTGAATTGCTTATGAAGCATAGTGCAGTGCTCTGGGAATTTGTATGATATTATAATATGCAGGCTGACTAAAAAATATTAAGGATCTTTTTTGTGTACACTAAAAAAATTCTAATGGATATAATATGAGTTCCAGTTTTGGTGGTGTATTTTCATATACCGTATTTGTCGGACCATAAGACGCACCTGACCATAAGACGCACCTAGTTTTTAGGAGGAAGAAAACAGAAAAAAAATATTTTGAACCAAATAGTGTCCACCACCCAGCATCACCCATCTGTCCAGCACCCAGCATCACCCATCTGTCCAGCACCCAGCATCACCCATCCTGTCCTGCACCCAGCATCACCCATCATGTCCTCCACCCAGCATCACCCATCATGTCCTCCACCCAGCATCACCCATCATGTCCTCCACCCAGCATCACCCATCATGTCCTCCACCCAGCATCACCCATCATGTCCTCCACCCAGCATCACCCATCATGTCCTCCACCCAGCATCACCCATCATGTCCTCCACCCAGCATCACCCATCATGTCCTCCACCCAGCATCACCCATCATGTCCTCCACCCAGCATTTACATCCCACTGAATAAACAGTCACTCCCCTTGCAAACAGCGGCCGGACCTAAAGTTAGACCTGCATTGACTTGCCCTATCTGGCCGCACTCACTTCCGACCTTATGTGCATTAGTTGCGTATATTTAGGGTCCTATGTCTGTAATCACGCCCACTTTCCCTCATCTCATTGCCTCCCCCCGCCCATTTCTATGCAAATGCTTTGGTTCGTAGATTTCCGCTGGACTTAGGATCCCAATTGTTTCCGACCGATTCACAAGTCCGACCTTACGGCATTTCCGACCCTAACTTCAACGTACATGGCGTTGCACTATTACTACGCATGCGCAGTTGATGCAAAATCGTTCCGATCCTAAATATGCGCACGGAACTATCGTTAATATTGGATCTCTGAATCAGGCCCAAAGTCTCCATTCAGCTGGCGGCTGTATCATGTTTGAAATATTTCCGCTAGGACCGGCAACCGCTTCCCCAATGATCTATGGCCGTGGAATATATTGCTTCCGCTTAGCTACAACACTTGCACATTCCTGCAGAACACTTACATGGAAATGTAACTTTGTCAACAACATCTGACAGTTATGTTATATTATCTGACAGTTAGTTTATATTATTATCAGAAATGCAGAATGCTAAAGAAATCTCCATAACGGTATGTAAATGAGCCCATGAATATGCATACAATACATGCTAGCGAATAGTGATTACCCAATGATTAATGATGTATATGGAAGAGCCAGCTTCATCCTTTTGTCATACGGTTCATTTAAATTATTTAGGACTTTTCCACAGATTCTAATTTTGCTAAAAGAATTTTAAAGGCATTTTACACTGTGAAATCTGCTTGGAAAGCAGCCAAGGGATAAACTAATCAGCTTTACTTTTATACTCAGTGCTGGCATGATGCAGTCCACGGGGGGAAGCGATGCAGACCGGTGCCAGTCTGGAAAGACACCCACTTCCTTGCTGTGCACTGCCGACGATCATGAGGTTTCATATGAGCTGCAGTGGCAGTGGCTGATAGCAGGGACCAGGGTGCTTTATGCGAATTACGCTGACGAGACATTAGGTCAAAAGCGCGAGGGAAGAAGGAAGACATTAACGGTAAGTAAAGTATAGTACTAAAAAAAGGCTGGAGGCTGGAGAGAGATGAAGGGGAACACTGGAAGCTGTAGACACATGATGAGAATACTGGAAGCTGTAGACATGATGGGAATACTGGAAGCTGTAGACATGATGGGAAACACTGGTTGCTGTAGACACATGATAGGAAATACTGGAAGCTGTAGACATGATGGGAATACTGGAAGCTGTAGACATGATGGGAAACACTGGTTGCTGTAGACACTTGATAGGAAATACTGGAAGCTGTAGACATGATGGGAAACACTGGTTGCTGTAGACACATGATAGGAAATACTGGGAGCTGGAGACACATGCTGGGGGATACTAGGAGCTGGAGACACATGCTGGGGAATACTAGGAGCTGGAGATACATAATGGGGAATACTGGGAGCTGGAGACACATTAAGGTGGAATACTGGTTGCTGTAGACACATGATGGGGAATACTGGGAGCTAGAGACACATGAATGGGAAATACTGGGAGCTGGAGAGATATGATAGATGATACTGGGAGATGGAGACACATGATGGGGAATACTGGGGAAGCTGGAGACACATGAATGGGGAACACTGGGGAGGCTGCAGACACATGAATAGGGAATACTGGGGAGGCTGCAGACACATGAATAGGGAATACTGGGGAGGCTAGAAACACATGATAAGGAAAATTGGGAGCTAGAGACACTTGATTGAGGAATACTGGGGAGGATGGACACACATGATGGGGAATATTGGCAACTAGAGACAAATAATGGGGAATATTGGGAGCTGGAGACACATGATGGGAAATACTGGGAAAGCTGGAGACACATGAATGAGGAACACTAGGGAGGCTGGAGAGACATGATGGGGATCATTGGCAGATGGAGACATAATAGGGAATACTGGGAGCTGGAGACACATGAAAGTGGAATACTGAGAGCTGGAGAGAAATGATGGGGAATACTGGGAGCTGGAGACACTGGCACACTTTCTTTACTTAACTATAGGCTAGATCCAGACCCCTGCAGGTACATGCATGCAGGGGTCTGTAATTACGCATCGTAGAGGGGAGTGCAGGCCCCGGCAATCCCCTCTAACAGTAGTAATTCTGGACACGTACTTGTCCAGAAGGCTACCTTAACTTTTACGACTTGGGGTCAGATTTACTAAGCTGCGGGGTTGGAAAAGTGGAGATGTTGCCCATAGCAACCAATCAGATTCCAGCCCTCACTTTTCTACTACATACTAGAGAATGTAAGCTAGAATCTGATTGGTTGCTATGAGCAACATCTCCAATTTTCCAAACCCGCAGCTTAGTAAATCTGACCCTTGATCTGCGTCCGTACGGACGCTGATCAAGTTGTAACGGTGATTCCCAGTCATTTAAATGCGTTGTCAATCTCCGGTAAGAAAATCCTGGTTTCGACATTTTCTATTTATAATGCTAAATTGCGAAAATTCACATTTAAATGCCTATCCCAGCCTGTATGGCAGAGATACGGCAATCGTATTTGAAGGGTCTGCCCCTCCATCGTACCTTCAGATGTACGTAACTTAGCTACGTACGTCTGAAGGTACGCTAGTGGAACATCTGGCGCACACATGTGTCGATGGGCCTGATCCAGAGCTACGGCCGCCGTCCCGGCTGATGGCTACCCTAGCTTCAGCCCGCATAACTGTATGTAACTACGCTCACACAGGAGCGTAATCTCCCTTACCCAGACCTTCCCTCTTAATTACCCTCCCTCACCCACCCAGCTTCCGTAACTACAGAATAGTTACGGAGCTGCCCGCCCCCTCGTTCGTAACTATGCTGTAGTTACGGACGCTAGATCCATGGCTCACAGAGCAAAATACAGCATGCCTGCACCGTGCAGGCATGCTGTAGTCATTGAATTAGAAGGATCAGCAAAGGTGATCCTTCTAATTCTTTGGTTACAGCATGGATAAAATTGTATCCATGCTGAACTGCGTGTCGCGTCTGTGTAAAAATAAATAAATAAATAAATAAATAAACCCTTTACAAAATTAAATAAAGTGTTACATATTTAAATCCAGCTGAAGTTAGGGTAGCCTTCAGCCGGCGTAAGGGAGAGTTAATACGCTCCTACAAGGGGGAGTGTCGGGCCAAAGCAGCGATGTTACGCGGAGCGCTACAGCGCTCAGTGTAGCATCGTAGCTCTGGACCAGGCCCGATGTTTCTAGGCGCACATGTGTCGATGTTTCTAGACAGTGGATTTACGCAAATGTCCCCTGTCATACTTACATCTGGATCTGGCCCTATGTACGGTCTTTAAAGACCACACGTAGTGAATCTATGTGCGCGAGTAGATAGCGTGAATGACATACTACACATATAAATCACACGCAAGAAGCTGGAGATTATTATGTGTGGATCAGGCCAATTGTGCAGCTTGGACTAGTTCAGATATTGAAGCACGTTTGTACATAAATATAGATTTTTTTTACTTTTTCAGACCGCATTTACGCAATCTACGTAAGAAAAAGATGCGTAGATTACGTAAAAAAAATGACTACACATGCGCAGTAGTAAAATTTGCTAAACACGTATATGGTATACATCCGGTACTCTGAATACGGGACTATGCTCCAATTCACCATGTGGGCAATTTCTTATAAATATAATTAAAGAATAATTTAAACTAAGCCTGATTTAAAGCGCAGACTCCTGTTAATGACGCCATTTGTTGTATGCAGAAGGTCCTGTGTCTGCTGCAATATGAAAAGAAAAAAAAAATCCAGATACAGATTTCTCCTGGGTAAATGGGGGTCCCAAATATAGATTCTGGACAAGGGCTCATTTATTTTTTAAAACGCCCCTGGGCCCTGTATTGGCATTAGAGACACAATACATTAAATTACCTTTGTATATCATTGCAGTTATAAACTAGCTGAGTAAGAACATTTACTGATTATATTGCACCACCACAATACTCTAGGATGTCAGAACTTATTACTTAGACTTATTAGTCTTGTACTTTATGTATATACTAGCCTAAAATCCCTCATAAAGACGGGAAAAATATTGCCCAATCATCCCCCCCCCCAGTATTCCCCATCATGTCTCCACCCCACCCCCAGTATCCCCTACCATATGTTGCAGCCCCCCCAGTATCCCCATCATGTCTCCAGCTCCCCTCAATAATCCCCCTCCTGTCTCCTCAGCCTCCAAATAATCCCCCTCATGTCTCCCCAACCTCCAAATAATCCCCCTCATGTCTCCCCTCAGATTCCAAATAATCCCCCTCATGTCTCTTCAATCTCCAAATAATCCCCTCATGCCTCCCCTCAGCCTCCCAATAATCCCCTCATGTCTACCCTCAGCCTCCCAGAGTCCTAATAATCCCCCTCCATTACTTACCTTACCTTCTTCCTTCTGCTGAACTCCTCGGCGGTGCTCCCTCTCTGCTCTACATAACGCTGACGAGACCTGAGGTCACGCCAGTGTCACACTGAGCTCTGCAGTCAGCGGTTGGCTGTGGGTCCCTCATCCGCTGTCGCCATCTCCACATTCTGCAACTTACTTCCGCATTCAGGAAGTTTCTGCCACATTCAAGATGGCAGCGGCATCGGACCCTGGCTGCCATCTTGAATGTGGCAAGAACTTCAGTGCGGGCAGGATGAGAGGGCAGGCGGCGGCAGGCATCTTCCTGCCACCACTAAAGGTAAGTAAAAGGGGGAAGGGGGGAATGTGTGTGTGTTTTTTTTTTTTTACATTTTTTTCTGCCCTTCACCGTTGGGGACGCTACTGCGCATGTGTATAACGGTGAAGACAACAATGGCTTTGATATATATATATATAGATTCTATAGTAATAAGCTAATTACAAAAAGCGTTTGCTCCAGGTGTTTTAATGCCAAGAGAAGTCTGGTGTAATAGGACTGCCGGAGGACATTGAATAGAAGTGGATTGCCACAGGTTATAGAATGCCAGAGGGTAAAGATTATAATATTTGTATTATATGTAGCCCCTTTGTGTGTTATGATGCTGTTTAATACGTAATTTATGCCTGCAGGAAAGAATTAAATATCAGTTATCTTTTATCTCTCATATCCAGGACATTCCCTAGAAACAAACTATCAAATCAATATTTTCCTGGATGTTTAATATAGTTTTTTTTTTATCTATACTTCTTTCTTTCTGGCTTATTACACAAGGAAAAAAAATAAGCTTTCAAAACCACTTCACCGAATCCAGACCTAATTGCATCAACCTCTATACACACTTGGACTGCGTAAGTCCGCTGCGCGATTATACTAAGATGCAAGAATACTGTAGCACGTCGGAACACGGTAGGATTGATGCAGGATTCTGCGCAGTGATGCTCTCCGATAACAGGGCGCGAGGGCCCTCCGAGTGTGAGTACGTGGCCTACGATTGGTGGGAGAGGAGAGCTATTTAAATCGCATCTATGTAAAAGTGAACTTGGATGTGCCACACGTGTGAGGGGAGTACAGGGGGAGTGCGCTAACCTCGCACATGCAGAATGTAATGTACCTAAGCCTGAAATCACTCCGGATCACTCTAAATCCCCCTGCAAGAGTCACATAATATTTACTGCATTTACTCTCTATTGGGACATGGAAGGATCTACACAGGGACATTTGTCTTTTTAAGGCTGTCACGTGGGGATCTGAGTGCAGTGTGAACACCCACCTCCCATGCATTGAGAAACTCTAAACCCATCCCCACTCTGCAGCCTAACCTTAACCATCTCCTCTGTGCAGCCTAACCTTAACCATCCCCTCTCTGCAGCCTAACCTTAACCATCCCTTCTGTACAGCCTAACCTTAACCATCCCCTCTGTGCAGCCAAACCTTAACCATCCCCTCTGTGCAGCCTAACCTTAACCATCCCCACTCTGCAGACTAACTTAACCATCCCCTCTGTGCAGCCTAATCTTAACCATCCCCTCTTTGCAGCCTAACCTTAACCATCCCCTCTTTGCAGCCTAACCTTAACCATCCCCTCTCTGCAGCCTAACCCGATTGGGTACCTTGTCGAAGTAAGACCAGGGGACACATTACCTGTCCAAGATTTTATATTCTGTATTGTAGAGGGGTTGGCATACAGCCACAATAATGCTGTTGGCTGTGCCATTGTTGAAAATGGACCATCAGGGTGGTAACTACATACCTGTAGCTGCATAGAACTGCGCTGCTTTGTGTCTGTACGCTATGTGCCATCATTGAAATTCATAAAGACGACCCATTGAATGCGCTTTGGAATTAATCGTGACAGGACCCTCTCCTGTGACACTATAGTGACAAGACCCTCTCCTGTGACACTATAGTGACAAGACCCTCTCCTGTGATACTATAGTGACAGACCCTCTCCTGTGATATTATAGTGACAGGACCCTCTCTTGTGAGTTCTTAGCTCATATGATAAGGTATAAAATGAGATTATACACCTTATCATACATGCAAATGAGAGTAGATGAAAGTCCTGCCCCTTCATAGGATAAGCCACACCCCTTTACAGACATGCCCCCTCCAGTATATCTATTTTCTATAATACAAATGTTGAAGGGTATGAGAGAGGAGGGTGCTTGCAGACTTTAGTGGGAGGGGGAAGATACATCTTATTTCGACTTCTGAGCATCCCGATTTCCAATGAGGATAGTTTGATAAAGGTAAGATAGGGGTCTGCTAGAGAAGGCTTGATCCAGAGGGAATCTTGCATCAGATTCTGTTGCTGCTTTTGGAGCTCTGAGTGCAGCGGCAGAGTTTGTCTGGATGCAGTCCAATGCCTTCACTTATAATTGCTTTCAATTTTCCAAACTGGAGGCACATTCCCATTAGCAGGTGGTGTACTTCACACTGTGCTAATTGTGGCCTAATGTAGTACAGTGTAGATCCCGGAGGGAAGCCATAGATGCATGCAGGAGGAGGGGCTTAACAATGTGATGTATGCAGATCATGACATTAAACCCCGCCCTTTGAATATTAATTACCCCCTTATTAGGTTTCCCAAAGATAGGTAGGGGCTTGATGACGCAAATAGGATACTAGTGTTGCTAGGCAACACTAGTAATCAGGACCCAAACCCTGATCAGGACTTGAGGCCGTGGTTTTCATGAAACCACAGGCCTTATACCCTCTGCGGGAGATTTGTAGGGTCTCCTGGCATACTGGGAGAACTGCCCGAATTTCAGGAGTCTCCTGGACACTGGGAGAGTCGTCAACCCTGGTTATGAGCAACCAGTAGACTCTTGAGCATGAATGGAATGTAACAGGCTCAGGCCCTATATAAGGAGGCTGTATGGGGGCAGGATCAACATGCAATACACGCTGTCAGAGGCTGACAGCTTGAATCAGCACTTGGCGCTCCATGTATAAATGCTAGGTGCTGTTTATAAAAACCTTTCTACAGTTCTGTCAGCCAGCCTTTTACAGCTTGCTTACAGTGCAGGGGGAGCAGCTGCCATGGGCCTCCCTCTCCTCTGGGCCCCGTAGCAGCCGCACCCCTTGCTGCCCCTATAGTTTACTTCCATGCTCAAGAGTCATCAAGGCTGAGAGGTGACCATGGCCTTCTGGACTTTATCAGTACGCCCATGCTCAAGAGTCATCAAGGCTGAGAGGTGACCATGGCCTTCTGGGGCCAAATTTCTAAGCTGCGGGTTTGGAAAAGTGGAGATAGTGCCAATAGCAACCAATCGTATTCTAGCTGACATTCTCTACTATGTATTGGGAAAGTGAGAGCTAGAATCTGATTGGTTGCTATGGGCAACATCTCCACTTTTCCAAACACGCAGCTTAGTAAATCTGGCCCCTGGTCTGTTACTTCTTTCAAACTGCAATGTGTTGGATTCTGAATAAATTAATTTGGAACCGAATTTGGCCACACCACATATTGCTTTGATTTCGATTTCTCCTCTGTTCATGCACTTTGAATTTTATTATTTGATAAAAATAAACTATTAACGCTTCTATTTTTGAAAACATTCCTACTTCCTGTATTATATACAGGTGACAAAAGTTCATTTATTTCAGTAATTCAACATAAAAGGTGAAGCTAATATATAGACTCATTACATGCACAGTGAGATATTTCAAGCCTTTATTTGTTTTAATATTGTTGATTATGGCTTACAGCGTATGAAAACCCCAAAATCTAAATCTCACAAAATTAGAATATTACATGAAATTAATAAAAAAGATTTTTAAATACAGAAATGTCAGCCCTCTGAAAAGTATAATCATGCATATGTACTCAGTACTTGGTTTGGGCCCCTTTTGCACAAATTACTGCCTCAATGCGGCGTGGCATGGATTACTGCCTCAATGCAGCGTGGCATGGATGCTATCAGCCTGTGGCACTGCTGAGGTGTTACAGAAGAACAGGTTGCTTCAATAGTGACCTTCAGCTCTTCTGCATTGTTCAGTCTCATGTCTCTCATCCTTCTCTTGGCAATGCCCCATAGATTCTCTATGGGGTTCAAGTCCGGCGAGTTTGCTGGTCAATCCAGCACAGTAATCCTACGGTCATTGAACCAAGTTTTGGTTCCTTTGGCAGTGTGTGCAGGTGCCAAGTCCTGCTGGAAAATGAAATCACCATCTCCATAAAGCTTGTCTGCTGAAGGAAGCATGAAGTGCTCTAAAATGTCCTGGTAGATGGCTCCGTTGATTCTGGACTAAATAAAGCACAGTGGATAAACACCAGCAGATGACATGGCTCCCCAAATCAACACAGACTGTGGAAACTTCACACTGGACTTCAAGCATCTTGGATTGTGCCTCTCCATTCTTCCTCCAGACTCTAGGACCTTGTTTTCCAACTGAGGTGCCAATATTTGCTCTCATCAGAAAAGAGGACTTTGGACCACTGAGCAACAGACCAGGGTCCAGATTTACTAAGCTGCGGGTTTGGAAAAGTGGAGATCAGATTCTAGCTTTTACTTACTTTTTACATAATAGGGAATGTTAGCTAAAATCTGATTGGTTGCTATGGGCAACATCTCCAACTTTCCAAACCCGCAGCTTAGTAAATCTGGACCAAGTTCTTTCTTTAGCCCAGATAAGATGCCTCTGACATTGTTTGTTGTTCAGGATCAGCTTGACAAGAGGAATACGATATTTGAAGCCCATGTCCAGGATCCGTCTGTGTGTGGTGGCTCTTGATACGCTATCTGCAGCTTCAGTCCACTCCTTGTGCAGCTCACCCACACTTTTGAATGGCCTTTTCCTGACAATCCTCTCCAGGCTGCGGTCATCCCTGCTGCTTGTGCACCTTTTTATTCCACACTTTCCCTTCCACGTAACTTTCTATTTATGGGCTTTGATTCAGCACTTTGAGAACATCCAACTTCTTTTGCAATTTCCTTTTGAGGCTTTCCCTCCTTGTGGAGAGTGTCAGTGATGGTTTTCTGCACAACTGTCTGGTCAGCAGTCTTCCTCATGATTGTGAATTCTACTGATCCAGACTGAGAGACGTTTCATTTAAAGGCTCAGGAACCTTTTCACATTATTCTAATTTTGTGAGATTTTTGGGGTTCTCATAAACTGTATGCCATAATCATCAAAATTAATACAAATAACGGCTTGAAATATCTCACTGTAATGAGCCTATATAATATATTAGTTTCACCTTTTAATTTGTATTACTGAAATAACTGAACTTTTTGCACGATATTCTAATTTTTCGAGTTTCACCTGTAAATGCAAATCTCAATTCCTTTTTAAATGCTTCACTTTTTTTGCTCTATTAATTGTACTTTATAGCTGTCCATATATGTCTCATTTTTATTCACAAAGGATGGGATTTATGTTTAGTATTTTGATAGAAACAGTTTCTGGCACTAATCTGAATGGTATAAAACCAAGAACGAAGCACTTCTACATTCTACATGAAACAGATTTATTAGTTAATAAAAGAAATGATTAAAGTTTAAAAATTAAAGAGTATTGTAAATATTTTATGATTCTTTATTTACCTTTTTCTGATAGAGCAGAATCATATTATTATCTATATTAAAGCTGGTCTCAAGGATGCTTTACAGAGCAGGTAGGGCCTCATTAATTATGGAAGCCGATTGGACAATTGGGAATGAAATACTGCGATTGGTCTGATTTATTTTTAATCTCTTTCTGAAAGTGCTGGGCTTGCACAGAAACCTCTTTAAAGGGACCGATATTTTTTTCTATCCAGATAAAATTGGGATGATTTAACAAGTGAATCAGGTGAACTTTTCTTATTTTCTTAAGTCTGTCACAACATTATTTTGTCCATTATGCCTGGGACCAGTATCTACCAGAGTGTGCTGGTCTGCAGATGTGTCTACATTCAGCGTTACGCTGGACGGTGCATCTTTTGTGACACACCAAGGTCACGTCAGCGTCATTCAGTGAGCAGGAGGCACCGGAGAGGAAAGGAGAGGATATGAAGCTTCAGCAGGGTAAGTTTGCAAATGGAAAAAGGAGCTTCCTATGAGTGATGCCCAGACACCCCATCAGCAAAATCTTACATATTATCATGGAGACAGAAACAGAAATGTGGCATTAATTTGATTTGATTTATCATTAATGAATTTATTTATTAATTGATTGGCATATCTAAAATTTGGGATCATAAGGATAAATCAAGATAATCAATTAGAATTAGTAGATTGATGTGGGCCAAAGAAAGCAGGTAACAGGAGTCAACACGTCAAAATATCAATGACAATAAAATAATTGGATGCAAAAACGTTACTTAAAGGGGGGCGCGCAAATCAGAGCAACAACAGGATGACACCGCAACGACATTGAGCCTGATCCAGAGCTATGTTTCCATTACATAGCGTATTTACTATGCGCTCCCCTCGGCCTACATATTTTAGCCGTGTTACGCTTTCCAAACCCTACCTTAACTTTTCCAAACGTAACTCCTGTCGGCCGTAATGACTGCACGTTCTTACGTGCCTAAGCACGCCCATACCGTATGATTTAAATGCCTCACCCCGCCTCCGAAGCGTAATTATGGATGTCCTATGGTTGCCACGCCCCTTCATTCATAGTTACGCTGTTGATAGTAGTCTGGTACATACGTTCAGAGTTACGTGGCGTAACATCTGCCGTGCGCATGCGCAGTACATACAAAACAGCTTTTTTATGTCTCCGGCGAGCGTAATTAGTTCTGGATTCACCCCCATTATGGTGCCATGTAAAGGCCATCTGCCTACGGATGAACCTGCTAACTATGAAGCCGGCCAAATTGAACGACTGAGCCACAAACAAATAGATACGACTGGTGCCTCCAAATAGATAACCCCTAAATGCGCCCACAACAACACAAAATCCAACAAAGAGAGGACTAAAAACCTGCTTTTCGCTACCAACTAGCACACGCAATCAAACACAAGGGAAAACAACCAAAAGAAGAGGGGGAGGGGGCAAAGGAGGGGATTCCAATAGTGAAAACTCCCCTGACCTAACTCCTCCCCAGGACAACACATCAGCCAATGACTGGATCAGAGGTTTGTGACGAGGTGTGGGGCCATGCAAACCAGGGAGTTTATCTATTACTCTGGTTAAATCCCTAACTTTGCATTACCCTTGTCTATCCTGTAACCAAGATCATATCCATACAACTATCTTTAAGTCCAATCCCAAAGTTTCCAGTTTACTTAACAGTCTGCGATGTGGCACAGTGTCAAAGCCTTACTAAAATCTAGATAAGCTATGTCTACAGCTCCCCCTTATCTAATACTTTACTGACCCAGTCCATCAATTTCAACCTATTTTAGATCTCCTGCAATCCCTATCTTTATATTTGAAGTTAAGTCATAT
>WWET01007952.1:22080-35278 GCA_011038615.1 Limnodynastes dumerilii | reverse complement strand
CCGTTGGTCGGCCCGTCGCATTTAAGGCAGGCTTATGCCCGCACGACAGAGGGAAGTGACAGGGGGTGTGCACTCCCCTCTGTCTCGCGTAATTTCAGACCCCCGCGCGCACGAAAAGCACACGGGGGGTCTGGATCCGGTCCATACTCTCTATTTATTTTGTTACACTTGCCACACTTAAGCTGGCCACACACTAGCGCTAATATTGCCCGATCATACAATTATTGGGAGGATGGATCAATCCGTGCAGAAATTGACAGGAAGCCTGTGGAGCCAATCAGCTGCAAGGGTCTCCTGTCAGTCTCAGCAGCCCCTCCCTCTTCAACATGGATTATTGCTTCCAGCAAGATAAGCGTGATGTGCTGATATCGGGACCTTTCCCTAGGAGGAAATCACCCATTTTATCGGCTACCTCCTGCTGGGAGCTATAATTACTGAGTGACTTCCACCACTGTACTAAATCATTTGCATTGTACAGTTTCCATTATGTGACTGTACGAAGTGTTTATAATCTTCTGCCTATGCTAAATATTTCTTGGTAGTGTTTAGTAAAGAAAACATTCATCCGCTTTTTTTCTTGTTTATTTTATTGTATTTTAAGTTAAAAACTTTTATTTTTCCAACTTTGGATATTTTTTTGTCAGCGGTAAAATCATGGTTACAATTATTTATTTTTGTACAGAGGTCTGTGTCCCAAAAAATGGATTCATCTGAACCAGCGCTACAAAACACCAGGCCGGCTCCTCATGGTGAACTATTAGGAACAAACTAAGAAATTCTATTTTTAGAAAGTTGTTCTGAGTGTAATCCATTATCTCCGTTTATGCTGATATCTATGTTAATTTACCTGTAGAATTAATTGAATGTGATCCATTGGATCCAGAGTTTGAAAATAAGAGGAAAACAGGTGGAAATTTACACCAGGCCAAAACCATGCAAATAAATGTTATTCTTTGCCTGAAAGGGAAATAATGTGTTTTCTGCACTCAGATACTGACCAGCTTTACTATTTAACTGTTATTTAGGCTTAGGCTGGGAAACATCACCTCTTAATCTCAATGCTGTTTGAAACCAATGAAATTGTCCTCCTCTGCTATGCCACGCTATCTCCAGGTGTAAGTTACCACCTATTTTCCACTTATTTCGGTGGTATCTCTGCACCTCTACAATCCCACCTCACCTTGATTGTGCTTCTTGTAGCCCATGTCCTATTCTCCAAACAATGGCGTCTATCAGATTTGTTATGGACAGCATGGCTGCAATGACACATATTTTCCTAAATATGGGCCAGATTCAGACTTCCGTGCATACATTTTCTGTAAGGTCTGGTAGCCCGCACGGAAGAGGGGAGTGAATTCCACTGTCACGCCCCTCTCTCGTGCAGAGTTGGCAGCATAGCCCAACCTTAAGTGTTCCAAGTGGATTAGTGGTCTGTATGACTGCATTTTACACACTGTAAAATTTTCATGTCTACCTACCACCAACACCAACCATATGAATTTTGGCAGGTAGAGGGGGATGGGCCACCCTGTCTGACAGATCTCCTAGTGTACGAAACTAAGATCCATACGCCTGGAGATCTGGTTTGTAAAATCTGACGCATGCACAGATGCTTATTATATGAGCTTAGAACTCACAGGAGAGGGTCCTGTCACTGTAGCAGTGCTATAGTAGTCTATCCCTGCAGCTCTGCTATAGTGATCAGATGTTTCAGGACTGGAAGGTGAGTATAGGGTGGAGGGAATTGCTGGGTCGGAATCCGGTACAAGAGCCATTTTAGCCGGTACAGACCACTAAAAAAAGGTACTGTAGCTGCTAAATAGGTACAGTTGGAGGGTATGCAGATGTTACTATTAGAATTACTTACATAAGAGGCTTGCTTAACTAAGTAAACCTAACGTATAGGGGTCTTATTCTGGCCCTATGTCCCTAGGAGTAAGGTTCCAGAGTGGCTATTTCCGCTGATCTTATTAATAGTGAATAGGAAGCAGGCTTATGGTGTGAATGTATTTTTTATCTTTACCCATTTATATATAACACACAAACATGACAAATTGTCACTGTGTCAAACACTGATGTTTCTTCCAATACCCTACAATAAGAGAAGAACATTTTATTACAAACAAAACAAGTCACATTCCTTCTGAAAACACCGTCCTGTGACACAAGCCGCGGGATTGCTAACTAAATATTAGTTTGTATTATGCAATACATGTATAAATAAATTGTGTACATACACTGCATCGACAAATACTATGACTTACTGTGATGGACGAGGTATTTTTGTTTAGCAATATTAAATTGTTGAAATCTTTGCCTTTTTTATGTGTTGCAGAAGAAGAACCCATTCATGAGCTGTATGTGGGCAATCTCCCCCACTATTTCCGAGAGGTTCGTATCCAAAACGTATGTCATAAAGATCGGTGATGATTGCTCTCCCTAGATGCAGATGGATGTCCATTTTGTTACACCATGGTTACCGAGTTTTGTAAATGAATATCAGGGAGATTATGATAGCGCTATCAAGGGGTGTGTCCTGTATTGTCAAAGGGGTGTGTCCTATGGATAGCTCCACCCATGGGTGTGTCTAGCGCTGTTGAATTGTCAGGGAGTACATATGTTCAGTATTTATTATGATGACTGTGAATAGGATCCGCTGACTTCTTCATCTTTACAGAAAAGCTAAAATAGGTGACACTGGACCCTATTCTAAGATCCGGTGTGGACCGACCCGAACCTAACTCACCCGTCCTGCCGCCCATCCCACCCCCTTTTTAGGTGCCTTATGGCATTTTCTTGTGCCATAGGCTACTCTAACAATCCGTGCAATGTCCGCATTGGACATTGCCCCTCCCCGGCTAATCTAAACCCCTCCCACTTTTACAGAAACCCTCCCCGAGGCGGCATTACACCTCCCTCTGCCCTCCCCGGCTAATCTAAATCCCTCCCCCTCACTATTACAGAAACCCTCCCCAGGCGGTTCCCATTCGCAATAGCTATTTTGTAGCTCCAGATGTTGTTTCGAGCAACATTCAGCTGGCACCTGTATCATGTACTGTATCACCTGTACCTGTATCAAGTACTGTGTCACCTGTACCTGTATCATGTACTGTGTCACCTGTACCTGTATCATGTTCAAATTAGTCAAAACAAAACAAAAATTCTAAATATATTGATTGTGAACTGTTTTAATATACTGGGGCAATTGTATCAATATCACAGGGGAGTATGGTACCTTTCCAGGTGTGTGTGAGTGTGTGTGTATGTGTGTGTGTGTGTGTGTGTGTGAGTGTGTGTGTGTGTGTAGTGTGTGTGTGAGTGTGTGTGTGTGTATGTGTGTATGTCACCATTTTATTACTAGTTTTGTCTTCCTTCATTACTCTGTAAATTGACATTTGAATGTTTTTTGCCAGAGACATATAAAGCAGCTGTTTGATAAATACAAGCCCATCAGATTTTGTCTGGAGTGCCATGGATTGCGATGGTGAGAATGTACTATTTTTGTTTTCCACCTGTGTTTCTGTTACAACCAAGAATAAAAGTTCTTAATACGAATATCAGGGCCTTGCAAAATCCTTCAATCATACAACGTGATCACACAATGGCTGATAATGGGTCCCCTACACCTGTGCTGCTCTTAATATAATAGATAGATATTGTCTCACAGTTTTCTAATCATTTTGTCAGTGTTCTCGCTGATTGGTCTATGCCACACTGTACAATAATCGGGCAGTTCAGCTGATTGGCCAGATTATTGTAAAGTGTGTGGCCATCTTTAAGATCTCTTAAAGGTTCATGGTGAACTGAGACAACACATTCTCGGGAACACTGGTAAATCCCTACAATAAAGTAATTGGGTCGGATCCAGACCTTTGTGCGTGAGCCACACGGAGGTCTGGAAGTCCGCACAGAAGAGGGGAATGTACTCCCTATCACTGCTTTCCCCCTATCACTCCTTTCTCCCTATCACTCCTTTCTCCCTATCACTCCTTTCTCCCTATCACTCCTTTCTCTCTATCACTCCTTTCTCCCTATCACTCCTTTCACCCTATCACTCCTTTCTCCCTATCACTCCTTTCATCTTATCACTCCTTTCTCCCTATCACTCCTTTCACCCTATCACTCCTTTTACTCTATCACTCCTTTCTCCTTATCACTCCTTTCAACCTATCACTCCTTTCAACCTATCACTCCTTTCTCCCTATCACTCCTTTCTCCCTATCACTTATCACTCCTTTCTCCCTATCACTCCTTTCTCCCTATCACTCCTTTCTCCCTATCACTCCTTTCACTCTATCATTTCTTCCTCCCTATCACTCCTTTCTCCCTATCACTCCTTTCATCTTATCACTCCTTTCTCCCTATCACTCCTTTTACTCTTTCATTCCTTCCTCCCTCCCTATCACTCCTTTCTCGCTATCACTCCTTTCATCTTATCACTCCTTTCTCCCTATCACTCCTTTCACTCCTTTTATCTTATCACTGCTTTGTCCCTATCACTCCTTTCTCCCTATCACTCCTTTCTCCCTATCACTCCTTTCTCCCTATCACTCCATTCTGTCAGGATGCGCTGCAGGGCGGCCACTGTTTTCCACGCTTCCCCTCATCCTCTTACCTCCTCCTCCCCGTGCCCTGGCCTCCTGTCCACCTTGCAGCAAGGTTGTCCTTAGGTCCGGGGCTGCTCCGTTCCCCTCCGACTCTCGGCGCCTGCCAGCGTGTGTCTCCCCGCCTCCCGGCGGTCGCTGCTATTAGTTGTCAGGGACGCTGTTTCTGTTTCTCTGTCGGGCTGGCGTCTGGTGCGTCTCCCGGCAACCAGGACGCCAGCCTATCGCATGCAATGGCGCACTCCCGGGCTGCTCCTATTTGTCTCCCTGCCTTTAAAGCCCAGTCTTCCCCTGTAGCAGGCGCCGGTTATAGCTTCTGTTCTCAGTGCTCTGACCTGCTACTCTCTGTATGTCTAGTGCCTTTGCTGCCTAGTGTTTTGATTTTCTGATTGCCCATTTATCCTGCCTTGTTCCAACCTCCTTTTACTTATTGTTTCTCTCCCTGGTTCTCCTTCCTTAATATACTCACCAACCCGTACTCCTATTCCTTCCCTGGAGTGTCTGTTCTTGTTACCTCTTCGGAGGTCCCACTGTATGTTTGTGCGTGTGCCAGCCCTTGTCTCTCCTGTCCAGTGCCGTGACCTACCTTCCGTCCACCGTGCCTGGTTAAGTGTTTCTTGTTGTCCGTCGCAGGTCGGTTCCTTCCGGCCTGGTCTGATCCAGACTTTTCTTGAACTTACCTTTCTCCTCTTTCGGGTACTCACCTCGGGCTCCTTTTCCTTCTTCCTCGGGTCTGGTTCAACAGGGCACGACCTGTTGTTGGGGTGCAGCCAAACCCATCCCCACCATCAGGGGCTCTGGTGAAGACCCCCTCATAGCAAAGTTCCCGTGCCCCGGCAATTGACTCTTTCACCCTTTCTCTCTCTTGTGGTCACCCCGGTTCTCTACCCAGGTAATCCCGGGGTGCCACGCAAGTACCTTATCTCTCCTACGGCCACTCCGGTTCTCACGCCAGGTAATCCCGGAGCGGCGTAACGTTATAACCGGCCCAAAAGAAAAGAAATTAGAAGATATCTCTTCAAGTGGAAGTATCACCAGAATCTGTATTGTCCTGTTCACTATTCTACCCGTGAAGTCTTCCTTGCTCCCCAGTGCCTCCTCAGCCGTTCAATTACTAAATGGATTCTGCAGCTTCGGACGCCATCAAGGCTCTAATTACCCAAGTGTCCCACTTGGGTCAGATGGTCCAAAACCTTACAACTAAGGTGGAAACTCAGGACCAGGCTATCGCTGCCCTTCGCATGAATCCACCCCAGGTTGAGCCACCCGCTCCGGTTCAGGACATCAAGGCTCCACTTCCGGACCACTTTTCTGGAGATCGTTCCAGAGGGTAGGACTCATCATATCCCTCTTGCAGGGGGAACCCCAATCCTGGGCTTTTTCCTTACATCCTGACCATCCTGCACGTCAATTGGTGGACAGTTTCTTTGCTGCCATGGGAGTCATTTATGATTATCCGGACCAAGAGGCATCTGCGAAGGCAAAGGTCCGTTCGGCAGGGCCAGAGGTCAGTGGAGGAATTTGCCAGAGAATTTCGTTCTTGGGCTACTCTTTGCCAATGGAACGACCCAGCCCTTCATTCACAGTTCTGTTTGGGGTTGGCAGAACATATTAAAGATGCCTTGGTCCAGTATCCATCACCCCAGAATCTTGAGGATTTGATGAAGCTCGCCATCAAGATAGACCGCCGCTTTAAGGAACGTCGTCTTGAAAAGACTCAGTTCCCCTCCACCTTGTCACCTCTATCTACCTCTGCTTTTCCAGTGGATGATGAGCCTATGCAGCTCAGCTCCTTCTGGCTCTCCAAGCAAGGGAAGGATCGTCGTCGCTCTCTGGGTCTTTGTCTGTATTGTGGGGGCAAGGCCTCACGACCTCACCAGATGAATGTAGAGGTGATCCATTTGGGTGTGAACCCCATTTCCTCCGCCAACTCCTTATTACCTGCTGTTCTTCTGAAGACTAATAGTTCTTCCATTAAAATTCAGGCTTTTGTGGACAGTGGAGCAGCCGGGAACTTTTTGGACTCCGCCACTGCAAGCAAATGGGGAATCAGTACCCAGCCACTCTCTCCACCCATCATTGCCTGCGGCCTCAACGGAGATTCCTGGAGGTCGGATTTCTCGTATTTTGGAACCTCTTCAACTCCTGGTTGGTGCCTGCCGTTCGGAGACTATTCAGTTCCTCATCTTTTCGTCCCCGGCAGCTAAAGTGGTTTTGGGTTATCCTTGGCTTTCCAAGCACAATCCTGAAATTGATTGGCAGAAAGGTGAGATTACTTGTTGGAGGGACTCCTGTAGTTCCTGCCTCATGCACCCAGTTCGCACCATTTCCACTGATAGTCTGTCTGTTCCACCTCAATATCAAGATTTCTTGGACGTCTTTTCCAAAAGTGAAGCCAATAAACTGCCGCCTCATCGCCCATACGACTGTGCCGTCGAACTGGTACAGGGTGCTGCCTACCCCAAAGGAAGATTATGCTCTCTGTCCATTCCTGAGAGCAAGTCCATGGACGACTATATCAAAGAAAACCTGCAGAAAGGTTTTAGTCGTCCTTCTCGCTACCCCATGTGTGCCGGCTTCTTCTTTGTCTCTAAGAAAGATGGGACTCTTCATCCCTGTATTGATTACAGAGCTTTAAACAAGATTACTGTCAAAAACAATTATCCTATTCCACTCATCTCTGACCTGTTTGACAGACTGAAAGACGCCGTCATCTATTCCAAGATCGACCTACGTGGCGCTTACAATTTAAACAGGATTCGCAAAGGAGACGAGTGGAAAACAGCCTTCAACACTCAGACCGGGCATTATGAATATTTAGTTATGCCCTTTGGTCTTTGCAACGCCCCCGCCGTGTTTCAAGACCTGATCAATGATGTCTTTAGAGATTTCCTTGGCTCTTTAGTGATTGTCTATCTGGACGATATATTGATCTATTCTAGTTCTCTGCAGGAGCACAGTCTCCATGTCTGCCAGCTACTTCAGAAACTCAGTGAGAATCAGCTTTATGATAAATAGGACAAATGTGAGTTTGAAGTGTCTAGAGTGCTGTTCCTGGGCTATCTCATCACTCCTCAAGGTTTTGCCATGGACCCTGTCAAGGTTCAGGCCATCCTCGATTGGGCCCAACCTACCGATCTCCCAGCTGTCCAAAGATTTCTTGGATTCGCTAATTACTACAGATGCTTTGTCCGGGCATTCTCTGTCTTAGTGACTCCAATTTCGGATTTGACTAAAAAGGGGGCAGACACGGTCAACTGGTCGAGCAAGGCTAAAGAATCATTCAAGAGCCTCCAGATTGCTTTTACCACAGCCCCCATTCTCCGTCAACCCTTTATTGTCAAAGTTGATGCCTCTGATGTGGGTGCCGGAGCTGTCTTGTCTCAACTCAATCCTTCTGACAATCATTTGTATCCCTGCACCTACATGTCCAAGAAATTTTCCTCTGCTCAAAGGAATTACGACATTGGCAATCGTGAACTTTTGGCCATTAAGTTGGCCTTTGAGGAATGGAGGCACTGGCTGGAAGGGGCTAATCACAATATCACTGTTCTCACAGATCACAAGAATCTGGCCTTCATCGAATCTGCTAAGAGACTGAATCCTTGTCAGGCTCGCTGGGCATTATTCTTCACCAGATTTTCGTTCTCGATTACTTATCGTCCAGGTTCTCTTAATCGACGGGTAGATGCCCTCTCCAGGTCCTTTCTAGCTGAGGGGCAGTCTTCTGTTTGTGTCCACTTCCCATCATTCCTTCTTCAGCCATCATTGCCGGTTTTACGCAAGATTTATGCTCCCAACTCATGAAGGTTCAACATCTAAGTCCTAATTGTAAACCACTTAACCGATTGTTTGTCCCTCCTTCTCTTAGGAAAGCTGTCCTCCTGGAATGTCATGCTTCAAGGTCTGCAGGTCATTTTGGCATTAGAAGAACTCTCTCATTACTCAACAGGTCGGTGTGGTGGCCATCTATGTTCAAAGACGTGGAAGAGTTTGTGAATTCCTGTACCATCAGTGCACAGAACAAGACCCCCAGGTGTTCTCAAATCGGCTCTCTTCACCCCTTGTCGGTCCCCAGTCATCCTTGGACTCATATTCCCATAGACTTTGTCACGGACCTCCCTAACCCTAACTCGGTTGCACCACCATCTGAGTGGTCATTGACAGATTTATTAAAATGGCTCATTTTATTCCTCTTCCTGGCCTGCCCTCTGCCAGGGGGTTAGCTGAGGTTTTCTTTTTAAACATCTTCAGACTGCACGGTTTACCTTGGGAGATTGTGTCTGACCGTGGTTCCCAGTTAGTGGCTAGATTCTGGAAAGCTTTCTGTAATCTCTTACGGATTAAACTCAGTTTTTCATCAGGTTACCACCCTCAATCCAATGGACAGACTGAGAGGGTAAATCAAGTCCTGGAACAATACCTATGCTGTTTCTCCTCCTCCTCCCAAAGAGATTGGGCCAACAACTTACCTTTTGGGATGCTCCATTCCCCTCCGGCTCTCGCCGCCTGCCAGCGTGCGTCTCCCCGCCTCCCGGCGCTTGCTGCTATTAGTTGTCAGGGACGCTGTTTCCGTTTCTCTGTCGGGCTGGCATCCGGTGCGTCTCCCGGCAACCAGGACGCCAGCTTATCACTTGCATTGGCGCGCTCCCAGGCGCCAATGCATGATTGCCCATTTATCCTGCCTTGTTCCAACCTCCTTTTACCTATTGTTTCTCTCCCTGGTTCTCCTTCCTTAGTATACTCACCCCGTACCCCGTACTCCTATTCCTTCCCTGGAGTGTCTGTTCTTGTTACCTCTTCGGAGGTCCCGCTGTATGTTTGTACGCGTGCCAGCCCTAGTCTGTCCTGTCCAGTCCTGTGACCTACCTTCCGTCCACCGTGCCTGGTTAAGTGTTTCTTGTTGTCCGTCGCAGGTCGGTTCCTTCCGGCCTGGTCTGATCCCACTTTTCTTGAACTTACTCTTCTCCTCTTTCGGGTACTCACCTTGGGCTCCTTTTCCTTCTTCCTCGGGTCTGGTTCAACAGGGCACGACCTGTTGTTGGGGTGCAGCCAAACCCATCCCCACCATCAGGGGCTCTGGTGAGAACCCCCTGATAGCAAAGCTCACATGCCCCGGCAATCGACTCTGTCACCCTTTCTCTCTCTTGTGGCCACCCCGGTTCTCTACCCAGGTAATCCCGGGGTGCCACGCAAGTACCTTATCTCTCCTACGGCCACTCCGGTTCTCACACCAGGTAATCCCGGAGCGGCGTAACACTTTCACCCTATCACTCCTTTCTCCCTATCACTCCTTTGTCCCTATCACTCCTTTCTCCCTATCACTCCTTTTACCATATCACTCCTTTGTCCCTATCACTCCTTTCTCCCTATCACTCCTTTCTCCCTATCACTCCTTTCTCCTTATCACTCCTTTCTCCCTATCACTCCTTTCTCCCTATCCCTCCTTTCTCCCTATCACTCCTTTCTCCCTATCACTCCTTTCTCCCTATCCCTCCTTTCTCCCTATCACTCCTTTCTCCCTATCACTCCTTTCTCCCTATCACTCCTTTGTCCCTATCCCTCCTTTCTCCCTATCCCTCCTTTCTCCCTATCCCTCCTTTCTCCCTATCCCTCCTTTCTCGGAGTTTGCAGCGGTTACTCTGCCATAAGCCTGTCTTAAGTCTGCCATGCAGATCCACGGTCCGTACTATCTTCATGTAATTCTTTAAATCAGTCTACACTGTAAAATTTAAATGCCCCCCCCTCCCCCGCCCAGCTTACGGAGTTTAGGTGGGCGGAGGGGTTTGAACGCCCTGTCGGATGGATCTTCTAGCATACGGAACTAAGTTCTGTACGCCAATATATCCGTAGCATAACATCTGGCGCACATATGCGCGGATGTTATCGTTAAGCTTGCTTACACAAGAGGCTTGCGAAAGTAGCCTAACGTACGAGGATCTGGATCCAGTCCATTGTACTGTGAGTAGATGAAAGTGATCGTACATTATTGGCCTATCAGAAAATGCAATATGTGACCCATCCATGTGACCCTGATATCTGTTGTTGTTGTTAAACATCTTTGTCCATGGCTTTTGTTACTTGCAGCTTTGTCCTCTTAAGATTTGAAGACTATTCCTCCATGCAGCGGGCGTATCGACAATTACATAACTGTTCATGTGAGGGGCGCTTATTAATTGTTCAGGAGTCACATGACCGTTCCCGCTCTGGGGCCTTTTCATCCTAAGATTCTGAGGTATGATATTGTCTTGGTAAGATTGAATGAACGTCTGTGTGAAAGTAATCATTAATGTTACAGGCTATTCTCCACTACACTGCATACAGAGGAGATCTTTCTCCCTGTATCTCTCACACATTCATCCACGTTTCTCCCTGTATCCCACACATTCATCCACGTTTCTCCCTGTATCTCACACATTCATCCACGTTTCTCCCTGTATCTCACATTCATCCACGTTTTCCCTGTATCTCTCACATAAATGTTTCTCATATCCGCTGTGTAGCTCTTCGTGTCTCACCTCACTCCTGCCACTTCTTCAGGCAGTTACTGACAGATTCCTTGACTTAATTACCCTCACAAATACATTGTTATAACTTACTAACATTTATCTTCTTTCCATATATTTTAAACAGCAAAATTCCAGAGAAACAGACTTCAAAATATTAAAATACTGCAATTATTTTAAAGAGAACGAAGCTGGAACTGAAAGTATTAATGTTGTCACTTTAGATCCAGAAACTTGAAACGCAGATGTGCAGCTCCGGGGCAGATACCGAACCGTCATTAATATTTCTGTGTGTTTGGGTTTTTTGTTCTGACACTGTTGTCGTTGTTGTTGTTAAGATCTCATACAAATGAATGTTTCATATTGCGTTTGGATTAGTTATTCTTACTGGTGCCCCTTAGAACCTCAGACATCTTGGGATTTTTATTAATCGCAGTTACACAATCCTCTGAACGGGGTTTTTGCTTTTTATAACTTATGGTGGCAAATTTCGTATTTTACCAAATAGGTCAGAGCCACAACGATAGTAAAGTTGATATGACACCTTGCTGGCCAGATTTTAATGTTATCCATATGTGGGGAGAGGCAGGTCAAGCAAAACAACGGAGGCACAAATTAAGATATCTCTTTTCTTTCCTTCACACTGGACTCTTAGGGAAACAGCGCCTTAATGGCACACAATACACACTATACACACAATACACACTATACACACTATACACACAATACACACAATACACACTATACACACTATGTGATACCTCATTGTTTTCCCTCACAGCCACTTTTTAAATAAAATAGCTTTCAAAAGTTCATATTGTTGTCAAAATCCCTCTTATATTGGGCCAGATCCTGAGCGTACGGTAGCCAATGGCGTCAAATCGGCTATTTGTATTTACTGTGCATGCACGCGGCAGATGTTACGCCACGTATCGCTAAATGTACATACCATCAGCGTAGCTACGAATGAAGGGGCGGGGCATCAATATGATACCCATAATTACGCTTTGTAGGCATTTAAATTGGACAGTACTGACCGGGTGAGGCCGCCATGTACGTAAATCCATCACGTACGGAAGTACTTACGCTATAAAAAGGTGCGTTTAGCTAGCGTAAAACGGCCAAAGTACGAGCCCGTAAGTCTGTATTTACCCCATTGTTTGCTGCTTCTGTCATCGCCACTTACTATAAAGACATCTCATGTTTGGGGGTTTTTACTTGTTTCCCCACAGTGCTTACTTCCAGGCTACGCTCCCCCTTAATACCCCTTAATACCCCTTAATACCCCCTCTCTAATGGGTAGTGCATAACTTAGCAGTGGGTAACTTAGTAGTGAGTAACTTAGTGGTGCGTAACTTAGTAGTGTGTAACTTAGTAGTGGGTAACTTAGTAGTGGGTAACTTAGTAGTGCGTAACTTAGTAGTGGGTAACTTAGTAGTGGGTAACTTAGTAGTGGGTAACTTAGTAGTGCGTAACTTAGTAGTGGGTAATTTAGTAGTGAGTAACTTAGTGGTGCGTAACTTAGTAGTGGGTAACTTAGTAGTGTGTAACTTAGTGGTGTGTAACTTAGTAGTGTGTAACTTAGTAGTGTGTAACTTAGTAGTGGGTAACTTAGTAGTGGGTAACTTAGTGTGGGCGGGGTCAGCACTTACATATGACAAGGCGATACGTGCGACCAAAGTACGCAAGGAAAAGTTTAGGCAGAGATCTGAACACATAAATCAGCTAAATTGCACACGTGCCAGGGAAGTGCCAGGGGGAGGGCATTAAACTTAGTAGTGCGTAACTTAGTAGTGCGTAACTTAGCAGTGCGTAACTTAGTAGTGGGTAATTTAGTAGTGCGTAACTTAGTAGTGGGTAACTTAGCAGTGGGTAACTTAGTAGTGCGTAACTTAGTAGTGGGTATCTTAGTAGTGTGTAACTTAGTAGTGCGTAACTTAGTAGTGGGTAATTTAGTAGTGCGTAACTTAGTAGTGGGTAATTTAGTAGTGCGTAACTTAGTAGTGAGTAACTTAGTAGTGCGTAACTTAGTAGTGGGTAACTTAGCAGTGCGTAACTTAGTAGTGGGTAATTTAGTAGTGCGTAACT
>WWET01007951.1:8722-26743 GCA_011038615.1 Limnodynastes dumerilii | reverse complement strand
TTTTTTTTTCCTTTTTTTCTAACCCATCTACTTATTCCTCAGCGCGGTGCATATTTTCTCAATAATAGTTGTAAAACTAGTTTAAAAGGTTTTTTTGAATTGCTGAAATGTTAGTGAACAATTTGTTGTTTATGTGTAATCATTTTAATCAAACGAATAATTACTAATAATAACTTTTTTTCATTTAAACAAAAGATTAAGTAGTCTGCAGAAAAGTAAATATTTAAAGCGTGTGAATGAAAAACAAGATGAAAAGGTTTGTTTTTACAACCTTTAGAATAGAGTGTAAAAATTTGGTGATTTAAGAAGATAATTATTAGTCTTGATGTTAAGGAAAGGAAGATTTCAAGTATAGATTATTGATTGTTCATTTAAGAAATTTAGAGAATCAGATAGATATATAAATATTATTAATATTATATAATTGTTTAGATATAGATGCTTATTTACTGTTTAATTTTAGTATAGGACTTGTATGAGTATTATTTAGTAGTGAAACAAAAAGAGCATTCCAATAAAGATTAAAGAAACACTTCCACGATGTGGCCAACAGGGAAAGGAGGAATTCCAGGAAACAAATTCTACATTGATGGACAAAGACATTCCTGAACAAATTAAACTTTTACCTTATTTGGAAAGAAAGGGTGTTGGGAATCTCACCATTTAAAATTCAAGGACTGTGGAACACCAATTTTATAGACTCAGGACCGGATTCAGAGTATCGCAATCCGTGTGAATTTCACACGGATGCAATGCTTTTTGACAGGTCTGCGCATGCGCTACATGTGGAAGGAAGTCGGATTGCTGGCTGACTTTATGGTATCCGCCCGCATCCGATTCCGACTGCAAAGGGGTTGTGCCAGGATATTTAAATGAGAAAATGTTCGGTTTTCTCATTTAAATATTCCCTGAACACGAGTCCGCTTGCATGCGGAAATAGCCCTACGATTCCACCATCTCAGAGCTGGTAGAATCGTAGGGTCAGCTAAGCAGAGCTAAAAAAAAAAAAAACGGCTCGCTAGTAAAAATTAACCCCTTCCCCCGGCCGCCCCGCCGCCGCAGCCTATATGTAAATGGGGCACTGGTGGCATGTGTTTTGATTTATTATGGGGCACTGGTGGCTTGTGTATTGATTTATTATTGGGCACTTGTGGCTTGGGTTTTTTTATTATGGGGCACTGCTGCAATGTATTGTATATCTTTGTGGGGACATGTGAAGCGTTTTTTATTTTTATGTAGTGGGCACAGGTTTTTTTTTAAATGACTAAATGGCCATCTTATGTTTTTGAAACAGGGCATGCTACCGATAGTTCTACAAGCGCTAGCATGCCCGATTACTTTTTAACAAGTCGGATGTGCCTTGCACATCCGCATACTACTCTGAACAGCACCTTACGTGCTATTCTGAGTGTTCTATAGGATGCACGGAAGTGCATCCTTGAATAGCACGTATTCAAATGAGCATGTGCAATTCCGCATCGCACATGCTCGGAACTCTGAATCCGGTCCTCAGCCAATTGTTATATCACATGTAAGGCCTGAATTTAGAGTTTGGGAGTAAGGGTAAAACAGGTGCAAGTGTACAGCTTAGGCTAAACCATTATGCAAAGTAAGGTGTGCTTATTAATGTTAAATTTAATCTTAATCTAAACCTATAAAATAAAGTTGAGCTAAGAAACTTCACCTTTCAATTCTAATTCTGCTTTCACAATGTACAGTATATGTGCATCTCCTTGCAGTTCAACATGGTATTGTTCAGGTCTACACTTGCATCTAAAAAAAGGTATAAGTGCAGTTCTGAATCCAGACGTGGATTGTAATTCAGCCTACTTTGTATTGCATATAAATGTAAAAGATTCTGACTATTAAGGCAGAATTTCTAATTAGAAATTTGTGTGATAACGTTATCACAGCACTTGCATTTGTTTTTGTAAAGAAACCTTTTTTTATATACTTAAAGTTCTTTTGATGCAGACATTCAATTATTGATTCTTCAGTATGTTACTCTGTGCAAGGTCTTCTTAACTTAAATCATTCTTAAGGTGTAACCTGCCTGCTTTTTTACTGCCCGATTTTCTAAGCATTGATTTTTCAAGCATCTAGAAGTTGTTACTGGAGTTTTCATAACAAGTTATCATTGTGGGCCTAGTATAAGCACATATCACCTGTGCAGTCGTGAAGTATTCTTTTCTTTTATATTTACCTTATAGTGCGAATATACATAGTGTTTTGTAGTTTTAATTCTGTGCTTCAGATTTGGATTTGTAGCATATTATTATTTATTGTTTGTGTTATTTTGTTTAATTTCTCTGGGCAAGTTTAAAAAGTACTAGTTTGTTTCTCTTGTTCGATAATTGATCTATGGGTTGTAACTGGAGTTTGAAATGGATTAGGGCTGTATTTGGGCCAATTTAAATGAGCTAATTGCTTCTACAATGTCTGGTCTTGTGTATTGGAGTGGTTGTGAGGCTTTTGGTTTTGCATGAAATTATTTGGAAACTCAATTGTTGTCCAATTTGTCAGAAAATGTAATTTTTGTGGGATGAGATAGCTAGAATGCATGGTGAGATATGCAGGACGTCTGTATCCTTGATGCCACATTTGCCTCAGAGAGTCCCCAGGAGGCAGAAGAATCAGATACCGCACAGCTGTAAAAATTATCATTATGATTAATCACTGCTTAATCTAATAACATTATATGTTACAAATATTACTTAAAGGTTATAGAAACCAAAAAGAGGAAAAAAAGGGCCACATCTGTGATGCACACTAGGGCAGTAAAATATAACTTTTATTAAGGTCATTTTAAAAAAGTTGTAAAAGCTAGCGAAATATATGGGACAAATTTATAAATCTATCATAGATCTTCCAGCTGAAAATACTGGATGTAAATAGCTATTGCTATACACCCCATGGCGGGTAGCAAGGAACTCTGAGCAGTACAATTAAAAACATGTTACCCAGCTTCTGAAAAAGTCAATCAATATATTCCTAAATGGGTAAATGCATAGATCAATGAGCCAGTCACCATGTGTTGTGAGGATACCAGGTAATTATGCAGGTCCTATTAGACCCTATCCGCTACAAAATAACAAATAATAAATAAACGTAACAAAATAACAAAAACCGCCCCACGACGGTGCTTCACTCCAGGGGAGCACCTTGCTGTCCCTAAAGAAAAAGGAACGGTATTACCGGTATCTACCAGAGTCCGTCTGCAGTGCGATTTTGCCGCCGACGCGCATTTCGCATGTAAGCTGTGTCAAGGCGAAAGGATCACGTGGCCGGAGCAGTCTTTTATTTACGCAGTGTCCAATCAAGGATCTGTGTACAATGAGGTGGTAAATTCATTATTAACAGTATCTTTGCTATATAGTAGTTAGGAACTGTAACAAAGTGAACATGTACAAGAAATTGTTTCAAGATACCGGCAACGAGGGCATTACACCTATGATTGACATTGATACAAGATACCTCATTCTTTTTCCATTACACTATACTATAAGTTGTTTGCTACATACTGTTCCTTGTATTATCATGGTTAGAATGTTATAAATTAAAACATATGTGGATCTACATATGTGTCATTATATATATCTCTGTAGCAACTGTGAAATATAAAAATAAAATTAAGGAACAGGATATATATCCTCCATCTTCTAATTATGAAGATATTTATCCCCATTATATATGTTATGAAATCATAATTATTAGTGCCAAATAATTGGACAATATTTAACTGAAAAAAAAAGCCAGCGACTCACTATTATCAAATTATCTATTTATATTTTTATTGGTTGGCTGGTAATCTTACCTAGAGCCGATGCAAAGTTATTCAAAAGGGATTAATGTCAAACTATAGGTATTTGCCTACTGTCACCAGGTGTTTGTTGTAAAATTATCATATTTCCAAGGTGATACTTACAAAAAAGCACTAAATTCATATTTTTCATTGAACCCACTGGGGGTCAGCGAGTTCATTAAAACAATTAGAGAGGTTTCTTTTTGCAATAATTTCTGTACTATATCACCCCTTCAGTTATTTTTGTTCACTTTCCACATACCAAAAATCTCCAAATTGTTTTGGGAGCTATTATGATGTAATAGGAAGGGACGAGCAATGCTTGTCAATGTTTTACATTTATTGTCACTTTTTGCATTGCGAATGCTTCCTAAATGCTCTGCTAAACGGGTCTTGAGCGATCTCTTTATCTGGCCTATATAGTACATATTACATGGGCATGTGATGTAATATACCACAGCAGTGGTATTGCAATTAATATATCCCTTAATGTTGTGTACGTGGCCAAATTTGTCCTTAAATGTTTGACTTGGAGTCATATATTTGCAAAATTTGCACTTGCCACAGGGATAAGATCCCTGGATAGGGGGAAGGTTTTTCTGTGTCGTTTTGAAGTGACTATGTACCACTAAATCACGTAAATTATTGGCTCTACGTCAGCTGCTCTGTATTTAGGAACCACAGATATCTTTGAAATCCTCATCTACTTGTAAAATTGGAAGTTGATCATTGAGGATCTGTTGGATGTTATGCCATTGATTGGAGAACCCTCCGAT
This sequence comes from Limnodynastes dumerilii, assembly GCA_011038615.1. Classification (NCBI taxonomy): domain Eukaryota; kingdom Metazoa; phylum Chordata; class Amphibia; order Anura; family Limnodynastidae; genus Limnodynastes; species Limnodynastes dumerilii. The sequence continues at coordinate 22,165 of WWET01007951.1, read as the reverse complement.
GTATCTTACTGTATCAGTGTCTTGTTTACGTTGTTGAGGATGCAGTAGACTACGTCTATCTATTTTAAGAACAGAATTATACACTCTTTTTTATTAGGCGTTTACTGTATCCTCTTTGAAGTAATTCAACAGCTCTGATTTTATAATCCTCAATTGAGGAGCAATTCCTGCCTGTATGTAGGAACTCTACCTTTGGTATATTTTGTATCGTAGATGGAAGATGGGAGCTGGTGTAGTGGAGGATGCTGTTAGCTGAAGTTATTTTGCGAAATATATCTGTGGCAAGATATCCATCAGCTGTGCGTTTGATGTTAATGTCTAAGAAATTAACAGATTGATGTTGAACATCTGTGGTTAGTTTAATGTTAATTGAATTTGTTAATTGAGTTTGTTAATAAAGTCACTCAATGTATCTCAAATCAGGAAGATGTCATCAATATAGCGTACCCATAGGACGACGTGGGACAAAAATTGCTCCATTTGGTACACGGTCGTGCGCTCCCACCAACCCAAAAAGAGGTTTGCGTACATTGGAGCACACGCCGTGCCCATCGCCATCCCCTGGGTCTGGACATAGAAGGATCCCCTGAACTTAATTAATTCTGCGTCAAAACAAAATTTAGGAATTCAATTACAAACAGATGCAGGTCAGTGAGTGTGTCACTCTCCATAAAATACTGGACGGCCTTCACACCTAGATCATGGCTGATGTAGGTGTAGAGTGATTCCACATCACAAGTCACCAGCCATAAATCAGGCTGTATGCGAAGGCCATCCAGCTTGGAAAGTACATCAGGAGTGTCTCAGGCGTAGGAGGGTAAGTTCAGGACATGTTTTCATAAATAGTTGTCTACATATCTACTCGCAGGTTCGGTAAGACAGTCCATCCCTGACACAATTAGTCTCCCCGGTGGTTGGGTCAGGTTTTTGTGGATTTTAGGGAGTAGATAAAATGTCGCTACTCTTGGTGTTTCTATCCACAAATAATTGTACTCAGGTTTGGAATTTTGAAATTACTCAATTGGATAAGGCAGTAGTCACAATCTTTTGGTATTCTTGCAAAAATCGTTCTGTGGGGTCAAATAGAATGTGTTTATAGCAAATCTGATTGTGTAATTGATGTTCTGCTTCACTCACATACATGTGTTTGGGCCTAATAACAATATCATCCCCTTTGTCTGAGGGTTTGATTTTCTCCTCCCACATTTGGATTTTCTTCAAGGCTTTTTTTTCTCCCTTAGTCAAGTTATTGGGGATTATATTTCCCCATGTTCTTGAAAAAAGGCTCAAGATCTTGGGATACCTTTTCAAAGAATACTTTAATAGGGGGGCATATTGAGAAATCAGGGCATCATTTTGATTTATTTTTCAAAATAGGAACAGAAGTGGAGACAATAGATTCTTGCTCTAATTCAATCAATTCCTGAAGAGCAATCTGTTCCTCAGCCGTATTAAAAGTATCAGAAAGAGTTAAGGTGGATGTCTCAATATGATTAGATTTGTTTTTGAAGAATTTATGAAGAAGTAATTTTCGAGTATAGAGGAACAAATCTTTTTCACATTCTGCCCTATCCATGTTTGTTGAGGGAGAAAATAAGAGACCTATACTTAATAATTTAATCTGGTCTGAGGTGAGAGTTCTGTCTGAAAGATTGATTATGTGTAGTTGGTTATTATCTATGTTTTCTTGTTGCATGTCTGTTTGTCTGGTGTTACACACCACCGCAGATGCCGCGTGGTGTGTAACGCTGCAGCACCCGTCCCTGCTCCTCTCCTTACCTCCCGACGGGTCACCGCGCTCACTCCTCTCCGGACCGTTGCCCTCACTGATCCCCGCCTCCCGCAGCACCTCTGGCTCTCGCATATCAGCGGCGATCATCGGCTCACTCAGGGGCCGTATGGGCGCCGCCATCTTCCTCAGTCAGCGTCCGGCGGTCTCCATGGCAACCCAGCCGCAAGCTAATCACCTCCAGGGGCGGTCCTGTCCTCTCTGCAACCCGTGTCTCCTCGTTTCCAGTCAGCTGGCAGGGATTTCTGGCGCGAGCAGAGCCTCTCCTCATTGGTGCCTGTCCCTTTATAAACCTGGCATTTACCTTAGGTAAATGCCGGTTATAGCTTCTGCTACCCCGTGCTTCTTGCTACTCTCTTGCCTCTCTTGTCTTCTGATTCTATAGCGTTCTTGAGTGCCCTCAGTATCCCTGCCTTGTTCCTTCCAGTTTCCATTCGTGTGTTCAGTCCTTGCTCTCTCCTACTGCCATCCCTTATTTGTATTCCCTTCACCTTCCCTGGTTGCTTGTCTGTGTGGCCCCCTGGGGCTCGTCTGTGTGAGTGCTGAGTGAATTCCCTAGTAAGTCTGTCCAGTGGTGTTTCTCCCAGTCTGTCTGTCTCTATGTTTATTGGTTGTGTGTCTAGTACAGTCTCTTCTGTAACTGCTGCTCCCCGTTTCCCTGCTGTCTCTTATCCAATCCCACTTGATCCTTGTTTCCTATTCCGGGTATCCTCTAAGGTTCGTATCCAGAAGAAGTCCCCACCATCAGGGGCTCTAGCGAAGACTCCAGACGGGCACTGGCTCTACCTACTGGTGAGTTACTTGATTCCTCTCTTGTTTGTCATTTGTGTCTGCAAATTTGGTACAGGGAGTACCTCCATTGTACTACCCTGTCCAGGGGATCCCTAACTCTCCTGGAGAGCCGTAACATCTGGTTTGAGTATCCCCACTGTTTTGTCTGTTTCTTAGTTTTTTGCCTCTTCTAATTTTTTTCTGTTGCTTTGGAGGAATGCTTGTTGAAGGTTCCAGTTGGGGTATCCTGCTTTAAAGAGGTTCTGATATTATTAATCAGGTGAAGTGCTTGTCTGGAGCTACAACTCCACAGGATAAAAAGCACATTTTAAATATTATAAAAGCAGTGAGCAAGGAAAGGGAGGTTGGTGTCATTATCCACCTTCGGACAAATGACTTGGCCAATGTTGAAGTTGTGGCTGTTATAGATGAAATTAGAAAGTTGGGAAATGCTCTTAAACAGGTGGCAAATACTTTTACTTTTTCTGAAGTGCTGCCAGTACACAGATTTATAGAAAGTAGAATGATCTGCATTGGTGACTTCAATCTTTGGCTTAGGAAGTGGTGTCATGAGGAAGAATTTGGGTTCATAAAACATAGCCATGCCTTCTGGCAAAACAGAACCTGTATAAAAGGGATGGCTTGCATTCATCATCTGTGGGATCAGATATTCTGAGTGAGCAGTTTGAATGTTTTGTTAGAAACCATTTAAACTTGGAGAGGGGGGCAGTGATGCAAATAATAAAAATAGCTGCTCCCCCAATCAAGAAGTGTTGTGTTGACAGTCAATAATGACAGATATCATAGCCCCAGCAACTAAGGGAAACACAAATATGAAAAACAATATAAACATATCTAGCAATAAATAATAATGAGAAGAATAGGAGATTTATAATGCAACCTCTCAGAGTGATGTGTGCAAATGATAAGAGCTTAGGAAATAAAATCTCTGAACTAATTGTTATAATGGCAAGGGATAATCTGAATATTGTGGAAATCATGGAATTAATGTGGAACAAAAATCATGACTGAGATCTAAATGTTCCAGGATATAATTTATTTAGGAAGGATAGAGTAGCAAAAATTGGAGTAGGTATATTTATGTATGTGAAGGATGGGATAAATTCAACTTTAATAGGGAGTATTGGAGAAAAAACTGAGGCACTTTGGGTAACCAATGAAACCCGAGGAGTTATTCTTCATACTGGAGTGATATAAAGGCCACCAGGACAAGATGAGACAATAGACAATGGGGTAGATCCAGAACTATGTCCGTCCTCCATAGACGGATGTAATTTAATGAACAATAGCTACTGCGCATGCGTAGTAGCTATTGTACGTAATCTGCGTATTGTTTCGATACGTAGATTGCGTATATGCGGTCTAAAAGACGGCATTCACTAGAAGTGGGGACATTTTAATTTCATTACAGGGAGCATCCCTCAAGCAACTGGTGAGATAGCCAACTCGCAAAGAGTTCATTTTAGATTTGGTACTTGTAAATGGTGACAGAATCTCAGAAGTAAGTGTGGGTGAGAACCTAGGATTTAGTGATCATCAAGTAGTATGGTTTTGTATGACTGAGAGAGACATGTGCCACACACAGACGAGGGTGCTAGACTTTAGGAAGGCAGATTTTGTGGAAATGGGGAAATGTGTAAATGATTCTTTGGCAGAGTGGAGGCACATGAAAGGAGTACAGGAGCAGTGGGGAAATAAAAAAAAATGCATTATTAACGTTGTTGTATAAGACATTGTATAAGAAAGATTAGGAAAAACCACTGGTTTTTCTTTTTCTTTTTTTTTGCCTTGAAAAAGAATCACTTTAGATTTGAAACGCGTCGGTAAGGGGTTAAGCTGTCTGAGAGAACTCTTGTGATTTTGTCCTATTAGTTTGCATCGCCCTGTGAGAGTATTCCCGGGCCTTCTACATTTAATCACAGTGCGGTGCCCTATGGTACATTATTAAACCGTTTTCTATTTGATTTATTTTCTAATTAATTATTTTATAATATATTTAATACAATTTTCCCTTTTTTTAAATCTAATCATTGAACACTACTCTTTTGGGAAACGGAGAGCTGCAGGCTTCTCTGCCGCACGGGAATACCCCTCATCGCCTATCTTACGGCGGAGTGTGGCATACCAATATAAAGATTTCCCTCTGATCCAGATATTTTCTTTATTAAGAAAAGAACCTCGCATTACTTAGCAAACCTCTTACTTCCAACTACACACTACAGTACGGAGCAGCGGCAGATACTTAAATAACAAAGGACACCTCAGGAATTCATCTTTAATCTACCAGCACCTGTAAAAAGGACACTTTTAAACTAATCTCCTGCTACATAGAAGGACCGTTCTTGTCTCCATACAGCAACACGCAGCAGCGGTAAAGATCAAAGGAACAGAGACATCACAGGAGAAATCATCCTCACTCAAGCAGCACCTGTGCAGCTCTAATAGAAAACTTCAAAACAGTAAATAACTCTGACATTTCTCAAGTATTTATTGTCAATTGGAAAAAACTATATACTAAAAGTGACTTTGTATTGAGAAAAGGGGGGAAGGGGAAATACCAGATAAAGTAATTTCCCAAAAAGAGACCTATTAAACAGTGCACACCACATATATATAGACAGACTCAATTATAATTATTAAAACATTATTGTAATCTTTAATGTCATATATTTAAAAAAACACACTTATATGCATCGATCAAAAAATGGGTGAATTTCTATTGCAAAAGGCAACACATTATTGCACAGTCATAGTATTACTTTACAAATCAGAAATACTGTTTAGGTTATCCATACAAAAAGCATATTGATTTTTCAAAAATTGCACAGTATGAAGATTCAAATCCTAAATGTATTGGAGAAAGATATCTGACACCAATATATATGCAAAATTCCAAATATATTAAAGATGCAAGATTTGTGAGAAACAGCCTAAACTATCTAATTGAGCAAACAAACTTTCCCTCCCTCATCACTAGTAACCTCACGGTTACGCTTCACACTTCCGTGCCGTACATATCCCTCCCTGTCTAAACTATAGGATAAGTTATTGGTTACTGTGCCGCGAGGTAGTTGAGGCAGGATACGGTGGGGTCCGCCGGTGCACTCTGTCAAATTGGGACACCTCTGTTCAGGCTGAAGCCGACGCGCGTTTCACCCTAAATGGGCTTTTTCACAGGCATGATGTGCAGGCGCTTGTTGCTTCATTTAAATACGCCTCCTAGCCTATCACCATCGGCTGATCGCACCTGCAGCAGAAGGGCGAGTAATCACTGATATCATCTGTAACGTAAACATAGACACATTGGAAAGTAATTCAAAAAACAAAAAAACAAAAAACGCAACCTAAAAACAACATATACTGAGGAAATCCTATTAGGAAAAGGGATTATAATTATATAGTTGACATAATTAATCAGTGTTCATTCTACTAAGCAATGTAACAATCTATAATATATAAATATGGTATATAAAAATATTACCATTACGACCTAAATCCCAATTTTTCCCTGACCTGGAAAAATTTCCAGCGTTAAGGGTTCAGGAATACGTACTATAATACCACACGGGAAGAGAAAGAGGCAGTGAAGGAAATTAAGGAATGGTAGGATGTTGTATTGAAACCATCTGACAAGGGTGGAAATTTTGTCATCTGGCCAGTTGATATGTTTACGAGTGAGGCGTACAAACAACTTAATAATCAAGACTGTTATAAAAAACTCTTAGGAGACCCTACCGAAGAGTTCCTCACAGCATACAAGTCTAAACTGTTAGTTTATCAGTTGATCATCCGAGAGTGGCAAGTTTCTATCTACTGCCGAAGGTGCACAAAAATCTACTCTGCCCTCCCGGATGCCCCATAGTGTCCGGGAACTTATCCCTAACTGAAAAGGCTAGTAAGTACATTGACCAACATCTACGACCTTTTGTAGCTACACTTCCTTCATACGTCAGGGATACTTGTGATCTTTTGGCACATCTGGATGGCATCACTTTGTTGCCCAACATCTGGCTTGTATGTCTGGATGTAGAACCCTTTATACAAGCATCCAGCATACAACAGGAATAAGAGAAGTAAAATATTTTTTGCAGTCGGGTGTTGAGGATTCACACAATATCTTTCTGGTTGACTTGTTGAATTTTGTTCTGAAGAGGAATTATTTCCTCTTCAATGGTCAATTCTTCTTACAGGTAAGGGGCACAGCTATGGGGACAGCGTGTGCCCCTACCTATGCCAACCTTTATCTTGGCTGGTGGGAGCAGGACGTCGTCTTTTCTGACACAAATGAGAATTACACCTCTCATGTGTTATTATGGTTACGCTATATCGACGACGTCCTGCTCCTATGGCAAGGTGATGAAAACCTGCTTAATTCCTTTGTTTCAACTCTAAATCATAATGAGTGGAACGTGAAACTAACTATGACCAAAAGTCTCACAAAAGTGGATTTTCTACATGTGTCAATCTATATTAACGAGAAAATGGAGATCTGCACTGACTTGTATAGAAAGGATACGGCAACAAACAGTATCCTCCACTTTTCGAGTTTTCATCACCATCAAGTGACCAACAATATTCCAAAAGGGGAATTTTTACGGGCAAGACGCAATTGCTCCTCTACTAACAAATTCAAAATGAGAGCAAAAGAATTGGAAACACGCCTCTTGGCTAGAGGCTATCCCAAAGCGGTCCTAACTAAGGCCTATCATCAGGCCTTAAAAACCGAGAGAGCAACTCTTATTTATCCCAAGAGAAAGAATATCTCTGGTCCCTCAAAAATACGGTTTATTACGAATTATAACAATCAGGCTAATGAGATTCGAAAGATTCTGAATAAACACAGGAGCGTATTAAAAACTGACCCCTGCCTTAATTCTATCGTAGGGGAGTCAGTATCCTGCTGTTGGCATCGGGCAACAAACTTAAGAGATAATCTCGTAAGAAGTCATTTTGACCCAAAACCAAGAAAACAGGACAAATATGTGGGATCTTTCCCATGTGGAAGTTGCAGCATATGTCCCTATATGGTAAAAAAGCTGGTAGTGATTGATCGCTATGGACAAGAAAGGAAATTTAAACAACATATGAATTGCAATTCCAAATATGTAGTATATTGTTTGCAATGTGAATGTAAAATCATGTATATTGGCAAAACTATTGGCCCTTTTAGAACACGCCTTTTGGAACATATTAGGGCAATTTGAAATGCCCCAAGTGATAAAGAAAAGTGTAAAAAGCTAACCCCAGTAGCGAGACACTTTTGGTTAAAACATGACTCTAATCCAAAAAAAACTTCATGCTTTTATTCTAGAGAAAATCTCCCCCACAGCAAGAAAAGCAGATTTAGATAATCTTCTCTTACAAATGGAGGTTAATTGGATTTTTTCCTTAAATACCGTAGCTCCTTTTGGGATAAATGAAAGTATCTCTTATTCTCCCTTCTTGTAAAATCGTGTAAGTCTGCATTTTGTGAGTATTTACTAAAAATTGGTCCCCTTAGGAAATTCCAGGATAAATGACTGGAGGTTGGTCTCCTTTTTCCATATCGTTTGCCGACAGTGTCCGAGTAAGCCAATGTATGTATAAGATATTATCTAGGCTATTGCTGCTGTTTATATAAACCAATCATTATAAATATCAAGAATATAGATAATATTAGAATTCAACTCAATGAAATCAAAATTTAAATAGATTAAAATGAGAACAAAAATAGAAATAATCCAAACATAACTAATGTATCAACTAAGGTAATAATAAGTCGATTATAAGAGAATGTACACAGTTCCCTCGGACTAACTGTCAGATGCATAATTTTTCCATGGATATAATTCTGTGGCAAACTCTTAGTTTCCCCCGCTTATATACAGCTTATATACATCTTTTCTTTTCTCCTCCCCCTTTTCTCCTTTTTTTTTTTTTTTGGGGAAGTTCATAACATGATATTTACCATTTTATAGGGGGATACTCCTTTAAGAGCGGCGTCTCTTTAATATGTACATTTGGATATATTTCTTTAAATGTCGCAAAATAACCTTGTGTAAATAAGAGTTAAGCTTCTGAATATTAGCAATTAGTATAAACTTGTTGCGAAATGTATCAAACAAAGAACTAAACTGCACTTTATATCAGTGCCGTGACTGAGAGTGTGTCATTCTCAGTAATGGATAGATTGTCACATTGCTTAGTAGTATGAACACTGATTAATTATGTCAACTATATCATTATAATTTCTTTTCCTAATAGGATTTCCTCAGTATATGTTGTTTTTAGGTTGCTTTTTTGTTTTTTTGTTTTTTGAATTACTTTCCAATGTGTCTATGTTTACTTTACAGACGATATCAGTGATTACTCGCCCTTCTGCTGCAGGTGCGATCAGCTGATGGTGATAGGCTAGGAGGCATATTTAAATGAAGCAACAAGCGCCTGCACATCATGCCTGTGAAAAAGCCCATTTAGGGTGAAACGCGCGTCGGCTTCAGCCTGAACAGAGGTGTCCCAATTTGACAGAGTGCACCGGCGGACCCCACCGTATCCTGCCTCAACTACATGGCGGCACAGTAACCAATAACTTACCTCTCCTCACTGTTTACAGGCTTTACACAGCAATCCTATAGTTTAGACAGGGAGGGATATGTACGGCACGGAAGTGTGAAGCGTAACCGTGAGGTTACTAGTGATGAGGGAGGGAAAGTTTGTTTGCTCAATTAGATAGTTTAGGCTGTGTCTCACAAAATCTTGGATCTTTAATATATTTGGAATTTTGCATATATATTGGTGTCAGATATCTTTCTCCAATACATTTAGGATTTGAATCTTCATACTGTGCAATTTTTGAAAAATCAATATGCTTTTTGTATGGATAACCTAAACAGTATTTCTGATTTGTAAAGTAATACTATGACTGTGCAATAATGTGTTGCCTTTTGCAATAGAAATTCACCCATTTTTTGATCGATGCATACAAGTGTTTTTTTTAAATATGTGACATTAAAGATTAGAATAATGTTTTAATAATTATAATTGAGTCTGTCTATATATATGTGGTGTGCACTGTTTAATAGGTCCTTTTTTTGGGAAATTACTTTATCTGGTATTTCCCCTTCCCCCCTTTATGTGTAGATGGTGTAGATGGTGTAATAGTACACAGTGAAATATAGGTTTTGTACACATAGCCCAATCATTGCAACAATAATTTTACAGTCACTTCCAGACCAAGTTGAACACACTGATGAAAGATTTTATAGTTTTCTTATACACTCAATAAGGCCCTCACAGAGGACCTGATTCACACTTAAGAGTGAGTTAGGTGCATGCAGATGCGCACCTAACCCACTGCTCCAGCCCCGACCCGCCGCCCCCGTTTTAGGTACCTTATGGCACTTACTAGTGCCATAAGGTTACCTTATATCTCCGTGCAATGTCCGTACGGACATTACACCACCCGCCTCCCATCCGCCCTCCCCAGTTAATCTAAATACCTCCCACTTCTGTCTAAAAACGCCCTGAGGTGGCACTACGCCGCCTCTTTTTATGTATCTTTACAGACCACACCTACGCTATCTACGTGCCTATCGGATACGTAGATAGCGTAAATTACCTACTACGCATGCGAGGTAGGTAATTTCGGACCAATACAGTTAAGAAGCCAACAGCTTCTTAAGCGTGAATCAGATCCAAAGTCACCTGCCTGGGGCATACCAAAATTATGACAAACTTAGTTACCCCTTTTATAACAGATAACTCAACAACGATTGATAGGGTATAACATCTGTGAACTTACTAGTACTGTTGCTTCTGCTTTACCTGCCACTGCTTTGCCTATTTATTTATGAGTTGTTGCGACTGTTTCAGCACTGGTAGAGAAAGTACATAAGTACATGATGATGTGTTGCAGAGGCCGCTCATTTTCTATGCCTCTCATGCTGTTACTTTGCTACTAAACTCTGATCAGACTCAATATATGTCCAGCGAGTGATTCACGAAGTGGAAAATGGCCCTTTTGGCAACTTTCAATCTCATAATGGTACGATGCGCTGAATCCCTGATACCCTCTTATCTGATGTGACTTTCCATTCACAGAGGATGGGAAGGAGTGACCAGGATTCTGAACCAATTGATTAAAATTGTGAGAACATTTTTGCATTAATGTTTTTATTTGACTGGATATTTCTCAAACTCCAATGTCATATGTTGCCATGAATCGTTATGGGAATTTTATATATCTGTTAATTCGGATTTGACATTGAGGTAAACAAAGCAATTTGTTAAACTATAGTGTTGACTTGGAGTCTGCTATATTGTTGAAGGGAAATATATATACAGACTCCAGATACACTTTTGGTATTGTGCATTATTTTGACATATCTGGAATCTAAGGGGATATCTGACAGCCTCTGATAATTCCATAGCTCATGCAAAACAAGTTGTAATTTCTGATTTTGTCAATGATGAAAAAAATGTACATGTGAATGTGTTTCAGACAGTTGATGAAATAAAATTAATAGACATGCAAAAGTTTTGTACTCCACAGGAGCGAGCTAGTTGGAGGGCGAAGGGATGTTGAAGAGATGAAATATCATCTGGAAAGATGGACATGGTAGACCAGTGGCTCATGAATCGCTCCTGCCAGCATTAGCTGAAGCAGCCCATGGAATGACTCTGCTAAAAGAATGTATCTGCAGAATGATTGGGAACCTCTAGTATGCACCAGATTTTTCGTTCTATGCAGAGAAAAAAAACAAAATCCTGTCTTGCATGCAGATGATCCCAGGTAAAGATCCTAGCCATCTCACATCCCTCCCACAACAAGCCCATTCCAGGGACTACAAAACTTAATACAAATGCCAAAGGTACAAAAGTTATAATGTGTTTTAACTGTTGTAAATATGTGTTCTGGACAGGGTGGAGGCCTACCATAGCAGTATTTGTGGAGAAGAAATTAGTACAATAATTTATCTGTAGGTATGGTTTCCCTACTGATAGAATGTGACAAGGGCACACCCATCACAGGACAGATAATTCAGAGAATGTGCTCATATACTGTTTCCACAGTCTCCTCCCTGACATCACTAACAATGGGTTACATCTAAGAAATCTAATGGGGTGAGACATAATATAAGTAGCTCAAATCATGTTACCTCTAAATTTCTGCAGAAAGCACCCTCCTTCTGAACCTTGTATCAGCTGAAGCTTGGAGGTTTAGCCTATAATGCTTGGTGAAGGTGTGGGATGTTGCCCACCCTGCAGCCTTACATAATTGTTCTATCGAAGCAACTTCCTACTCTGCCCAGGAAGCTGCCATTGCTCTGGTTGAATGAGCTTTAATCCCTGAGGGAACCTCTTGCCTTATTAACTGGTAAGCTTTCGCTATACAGGGTTTGATCCACCTGGCAAGTGATGCCTTGGATGCAGGCTAACCCTTTCTCTTGCCCTCTGTTAAGATAAACAGTTCTGACTTTCTGAATTCTTGCATCCGGCTGACATATATTCTTAAGGCACGTACTAAATCAAGCGAATGCAAATGTTGCTCCTTAGAATGCTTTGGGTTCAGACACAGGGAAGGAAGCACTATCTGTTGGTTAATATGAATTGGAGGAAATACATATGCCAGCTTGAACTCCCTAGGGACTGTCAAAGCATCCGTGGCTTGAGCCTCTTTCTCTCTGTATCTTGATATGTACTGCTTTACTTTTACGCTTTTTATGGCTATCAGATCGAGCTGTGGTTACCCCCACTTTTCTGTAATCTGGTGAAACAGTCCTTGGTCTAGTTCCCATTCTTCTGGGTTCACTTTCGTCCTGCTGTGGTAAGCTGCCTCGATGTTTTCTATTCCAGCCACATATGCTGCAGAAATGCTTAGAACAAATCTTTCTGCCCAGGCCATTATTAGTATAGATCTTTTTCCGTGAGTTTCTTGCTCCTTGTGCCCCCTGATGACTGATGTACGGCACTACTGACTTGTTGTTCGAGTGCACTATGAGATGTCAGCTTTGTAACATTTCTTGAAATTGATAGCATGCCAGGAGGACTGCCTGCATTTCTAGTATGTTTGAAAGAGCTTATGCACTGAATCAGTCCCAGACACCTTAAGTCCATAGATTACCACATTTTGCTCACCAGCCTGAGTCGCCGGCATCTGTAGTCAAGATAACTGGACTTGATATTCTTAAATGATTCCCTACCGGCAGATTCCTGATGTCAGACCACCATAGGAGATCATTTCTGGCTTCTGTATTTAAAATTATGACCTGATCTTGTTGGTACGGGTCTTTGTCCTATTGATCCAGGATGCATTGTTGAAAGGCTCTCATGTGGGACCTGGCCCATACTAAAGTATCTAATGCAGCAGACATCAAACCAGGTATCTTGATATATCCGCATGATGTTACTCATGGTTGCTGTCTTAGATCTTTGATTTCCTGATGGAGATTGTAGACTCTTGATTGAAGCAAAAATGATTGTCCTGCAGAGTATCTATAATCACTCCCAAATAAGTGATAACTTGAGATGGTTGATGATGACTTTCTGTAGTTCACTAATCATCTGTGGTCTTCCAGGAAATGTATTACCTTGTGTCTGTGCATAGTGGATAGTTTTATTGATGGGGCTGCTATCAGCAGATTGTCTAGGAAGGGCCAGATAAAGATACCCTGTTGTTTTAGTACCGCCATAAGAGCAACTAGGATCTTGGTAAATGTTTAGTGAAGGTGAAGGTGTAAAGGTGACATTTATTGGACAAAGGGCAGAGCTGTGAATTGAAAGTGACGTCCAAAGATTGCAAATTTCAGAAATCTCTGGTGTCGTCTGAAAATAGGAACGTGGAGGTAAGCATCTTTGTGGTCCACTGAGGTCAGGAATGCTCA
>WWET01007950.1:13125-24244 GCA_011038615.1 Limnodynastes dumerilii | reverse complement strand
CCCATCATGTATATCCAGCCCCTTAGTATCCCCATCATGTATATATAGCCCCACATCATGTATAGCCATCCCCATCATGTTTAGTAACCTTCAAGTCTTCCTCCGTGGCACTCTCCTTCTCTCTCTTCTTCCCCTCATACAGGAACTTCCTGTTACATAGAGCAGCTGAAAGGAATTTTACGATCAGCTGTTCTATGTAATGGAAGTGGCAGCTCATACATGAAGCTCCTGTGTGATGACCGCTGGCGCCTCTCCAGCCTGGTGCCGCATCCCCCCGCAGAGCGCATCACACCAAAATGTCTTCTTCGCAGCCTGCCCAATTAACGCTACGTAGGGGCATATTTTAGAAAATAAATAAATTCGGCGTAATTTCACTGCCGAAGCTGAGCGAAGCCGGCACATTTTTGAATCAGGCCCGTGGTATTGTAATTTTATATTCGATTATTGTGCTCTTTCCTATCAAATTCAAGTTAATTCTTCTTAACTGATATACATAGTCTAAAATATGGTTTATTCTGTTTACCTGCCTGTTTTAGTTTGAAATTTAGGTACATTATAAAGTGTGGTTCAGTTTAGTTTTTTTATTTTCTTTCATTTCAAAGTTTAACTTTATCACCTCCAAAAGTGAAAGCAGAAATTGGAAATGTTCCAATCTGATGCTGCTGAGGCAATGTTCAATAATTTAATAGCTTTCAGAGGAAGCAAAAGTTTTAGGGGTTAATTTAGTTTTTTTTGTAGTTTTTCAGGTGGTTTGTAAACCTCAAGATTTAGGGCAAAACTGCCCTAAAAATGGCCAGAATGACCATTTTCCAAAAACTGCAACCTGATTTTTCTAATGTAATAATTTACAGCACTGTTTTGTAAACTACGCCTACAAAAACGCAAAAAAAGAGATGGTTGTGACTGGCGATTTAAAGAAATTGCTATCGCTTATAAAAAAAAACCCTTATTTCCTAGCAGATCTTCAAAGAGCAAAAATATTCCAGTTTTGTTGTAATAACTACATGTCACCAGAGGCGTAGAGAGGGCAGAGCAACCGGAGCGCAAGCTCCAGGCGCCAAATTTATCAAGTGGCGCCGCAGGAGTCTGGCAGCTGTTCAATCTCTGACAGTCTGCCGGCTCCAGATGCACTGATTGATAATCAGTGCGCCTGGAGCCGGCACTGTCAGAGATTGAACAGCTGCCGGACTCCTGCGGCGCCACTTCATAAATTTGGCACCTGGAGCTTGCGCTCCGGTTGCTCCGCCCTCCCTACGCCTCTGATTATAATGGTGTCCTCCGTGACAAAAAGTACCCTAACGTGTATTTTAGTATATAAATGTGTAATAAAATAATAAATAAATGTCATGACTCGCCGTTTAGCTGTCATCTGTCTTGGGATGGCTTACTTGGATTTTCTGCTTCTTCTGAAGATCTTCTTTCAGTGTTGCTTGTAGGTGCTTGTCACCTTGCTAGAAGAGGTTCTTCCGGTGCTGGCAGCTGGTCTTCGGCCTCTTCTGTCCCTTTCCACAACGCACCCCTTCTTCCTTCTCGGTGTCCCCGCTACTAATGACCGCTCTGTCGCTAGAGGGCCCCCTTTTATAGAAGAAATTACTTAATCAACACTAGAGCGCTCACTAGAGCCCCCTAATGTATATGACGTCATTTCTTCTAAGTATTGTTACCTATTTTATTGTTATTAAGGTATTTCTATCTATGAAATGTTTTTGAACCCAGGTTTGCTGTTCATTGCTCATGTATTTCATCCAAACAAACCATTTATTTAAATTAATCTACAGGGCTGTGCTTATTCTGTATCTTTTACCTTTAGGGAGTTTAGCAAAATCTCCCCTATAGCTGCTGCTGTGAAATTAGCACCATAGGTTTGTTTTTGGCTATACAAGGGAGAGGGTTTATAGTATGGCATGAACATAGGATGACAGAAGATATAAAAAGGAGCTAAAAGGATTTCAGGAGACATACACTGGGTGCACTGTGTATGTGATATAGAGATAGGGAGAATGCAAAATTGGGTGCCCTATGTAGTGAGACGGTAGGGGGTAGCCTAATGCTTTTCACCTGCTAGGCATGCCCCCTAGGCATTCCCTTTGACTGCAAACTAACACTAGTTTATGATGCAATTTTATAATCCTGTAAGAAAAAGAAAAATGTGCAAATAAAATAAATTGAGTAACATCTGCAAATCCATTACATATACTATTATGCCTATTGGTTGGGAGCGCTGAAGGAATTTTTCACCATTTGACCTAATGCCGGTCCTGAACTTAACATTAAGTATAACATTCAGAACAGGGAGCATGGTCAAGCCATAAGATTGGATGGAGTGGCTGATGTAAAATAAGAGGCGTGGCATGACTCTGATAGTGCCAGGCAGTCCATTAACTCCTCCCATTTGAAGAAAATGACACATGACATTCTTTCTCTACTATGCAAAGCAGCTTTAAATGTTACATAATTCCCAATATCTGCCGTGTGAAACAAAGATCTGAAATGGAGACCAACCCATCCAAAGAAAAGATATATGGCAGTATAAAAACATAAAACAACACCATCCATCACTTTGATATGTTTCAAGAACATACATGAAATATTTAGTTATTAGCAATCTTTCCAGTCACAGTGAGAGGTGTGTTTCCTTTCTTCCAGTCCTCAATATTTGTTAGAGGTTATGTAAACAGGAAAATCATTGGAGGAACCAAATTTATTTTGGGAGTAACATTGTTTGCAGTGCTTTTCCTTGGCAGTGCAAGTGGGTGTGTGTTGAGTGTAAACAGGCAGCATGAGTATGGGAGAGATACACTGTTCAAGATGATGGATGGCAGCCAATGTTAGCATGAGTGTGGGGAATAGTACCTGGATGTGGACAGTGATGATCATGTGTCACTTCTCATCTTTCACACTTGTATGACTGAGCTCACGTACTTTAAGGAGGTTTGCAGCAAAAATGAATCAAGTCAGTTGTTTCAGCTTTGTATTTTTTAAAAGATTTTGTTAGAATGAACATTTGATGAATTCTGTAATATAATTTTATATGTTTCTTTGGGCATTGAAGAACCATAATACGCAATATATATTACATCTCCAGGCTTCTAATACACAAGTGGATAACTTAACATGTGCCAAACCTCTGCCAAACATGTGACCCAGCATTAGGGGTCAAACAAAAACTATGACTTTACATTGTAAGACTGCTGTTTTCTGGTTCCACAATGAATCTTTAATCTTATTATAAGTCATAAATAATCAAATTTAATAATAAAAACATCCTTTGTATGGGAAAAAAACACCACTCAATTGCTATTTAACTAAAGGCTGGATCCAGACTTAGGACCGGATCCAGACCTCCGCACGCTTTTCGTACGTGCGGGGGTCTTTCCGTCTGAGAGAGAGAGGGGAGTGCACACCCCCTGTCACTCCCCTCTCTTGTGCTTACGCTGCCATAAGCCTACCTTAAAGCACTTGTTTGGATCAGCGGTCCGGACGACCACTAATCCGCACAAGTGTGGAAGCCCCCTCCCACACTGTACATTTTGCATGCTTCCCCCTGCCCACTTTAGCGGGCAGAGGGGAAGCACAGCCCATTTGTATGCAAATGGGTCATACAGAACAATATCGTAAACCTAGCGTAACATCTGGAGGGCACATGTGCCCCCCAGTCAAATCAGGTCACTTACGCTCCTTGCATGGCGCAGGTCTGGATCCGGCCCTTAGTAGCTAAGCATGAATGTGTGGAGGCATTTCGTATATTCGGCTGCTACCAAGTTCCGTGAGTGGACAGGGCACACCCCGACTCAAATACAGAATTCTTGTCCTGTGATACAATGACAAAGAAAATGGTAGCCTAAAAACAACTTGTCAAATGCTGTAATGTTTACTTTTTTACTTATCTCTGCCTTTGCGTGGAATTATGTGCCCACTATGCTTCAAAGCAGAACTATTATTAAATAAATTAACTAAAAAAAACAAATTAATAAAATGCAATTACTATTTTCAACCACAAGTTTTATTATCAGTCCAATGGTGTCATATTTTTGTGGCCGTTATTCTGGAATATCCTTTATGCATTTTAAATCCAGGTATGCATCAGTTATAGTTCCTTCTTTATTTCCTATTTTCTTGATTGTGTGTCTTTGAAGTTAAAACAGACTAGTTAGTTGTCATTATGGGCCCACATCTGTAGCAGGTTAAAACCAAACTGGTCTAAAGTAACTAAATTGACATAAAGGTAACTGTATTGACAAGCGCTAAAGAGAGGATCCCTGAAAGTACCGACATCTGTTAAGAAAACGGATACAGAAGAAAGTTAAATTAATTCCAGATGCTACATAGTATTGTTTTAATCAGCAAAGACCTTATCTAGAGTGACGATTTTACTAAATAGACCCATGTTACCTACTAGGTATTGCAAGTGTCCAGAGCAGGACATTTCATTGATTGATAGTTTACTGCTAATGTTACTGTTAATGTTATTTAGAAGGCTCTTCTTAGGTTTCTCGTCCAATATGTACATTAATCACCCAGTTGACACGTCTTCTGTGTTTACTAAATGGAGGGCCGTAAATCTTATTTACAGAACTGCAAGACTGCAGCTCATGCCCACTCTTCTTATATTTTGTTATTATTATTTATATGGTTTCAAAATATTATACCCTCCGCATTGTCCCTCTAGTCTATGTAGGCTATCTATATTCCCCACCACACAGGTGTAGTTTGCTGGTACGATAATATATTTTCCGAAAGATCGGAAGTTGAATGAAAATTTTAGGCCTGACTTTCCCCTTTTCAATCCTAACCCTAACCCTCCATGGTCTGCAGCCTAACTCTAACCTTCCCCTTAAGCCCTAACCCTCCCTTTTTAAGTCCTAACCCTAACCTCAGATACGCTGCAGTCTAAGCCCGAACTTTAACCTCAAGCCTCCATTATCTTTTCCCCGCAGTTTCGCTATATAGTTTGGCCTGAATAGGTACCCCTTCCCAATGGCAATTTTCTGATTGCCAACCATTTTTTTCTTATTATTATTATTATTATTAACATTTATTTATAAGGCTCCACATGGTATCTTCAGTGCTGTACTGTTACACGCTGCATATGGCAGCAGCGTGTAATTGTGTCTTTGTACTGTAGCAAGGAATTCCGGTCCTGGTTTCCCCTGCAGCATTCCTCCTTGCTAGGTATCTTGGCTAATTACCCTGCAGCTGGGATGCCATAGATGTATATTTGGCTGTGTGCAATCAGCAGCCAATGGGGATGTGGCTCTTCCCTTAAATACCTGACACCTGATTGCCTCCTTACCGGTCATAGCTTCAGTTTCTAGCTTAGCTTTTGCTTCAAGTGTTTCTCTCCGTGCTCCTGTTGGAATTATGTCCTTATTTCTGATTCTGAGTGCTCTTTGTTACCCTGCTGTGTCTCTCCTGTGTGCCCTGGATTCCTGCCTTGCCTTGATTATTGTTCCTGGTGTGAGTGAAGTTACCTACCATTTGTCTTGTGCAAGCCCCTGTCTCTGTATTTGTATTGTCAGTTTATATCTAGCCTTGTGCTGGTACATGCGCTGTTTCTACCTGCACCTATTGTATACTCCAGTCCTGAACTGGTTAACCCCTGTGCTATTTCCACATGCACCACTTGTATACTTCTGTGCTCACAGACTCTGTGCTTATTCTACCTGCACAAACTATATCCAGCCTTGCGCTGGTACTGTGAGTCTCCACCTGCACTTATCTGTATTCCAGTCCTGTACTGGTTCTGTGCCACTCCACCTGCATTTATCTTTATTCCAGTCCTGTACTGCTTCTGTGCCACTCCACCTGCATTTATCTGTATTCCAGTCCTATATTGGTTCTGTGCCACTCCACCTGCATTTATCTGTATTCCAGTCCTGTACTGGTTCTGTGCTACTCCACCTGCACTTATCTGTATTTGTAGTCATTGCTGGTATGGGCATTGCTGTACCATTGCAGCCTCCTAGCCTAGTTTCGGTTCTATCTCCCTCTCACTATACGAGTTCGTTTCTGGGGGTCGCGACCTGCTGTTCGGGTGCAGCTCCAGTCCATCCCCACCATCAGGGGCTCTGTTGAACACCACCCAATAGTTAGATTCCGTGCCCTGATAACCGTTCTCATAACACGTACAAAGGCAATAGTTACATATACAACACAATTACCAAACAGGGTACAAAGTAAAATAAAAAAGGAATACAATACAAGTACGATGCACGAGGGATGGATATCGGAGGGTCAAAAGATCGTAATGGAAAATTATGACCATAATACAGCTGCTATTCAGTTTGAGGCTGTATCACATTTGAAATAGACCAGCAACCGCATCCCCCACCACAAAAAACATACACTTAGGTCTATTTTGTCACCAATCAGTTAATTTCTCAGAATGTTTTTGGACAATTGGTGAAAGATGCTGGAGGAAATACGCACTCACATCTCTTGTAGTGGGTGTAAAGTTTTTATTTTGGGTGGTGTTGTATATACCAAAAGGATAAACAGTCAAAACATAATGTTAAATACAGCTAATTGCTTAAGGAAAGGAGGATTGAAAAAGCATAACTTTATGAATGGAGAACTGCTGTTCCTTAAATGGTTGTAAAATTGTGCAGGTCCTACATACTAATATGAAATTACTATTTTTTATTTCTATAATTAAATGGGCAACACAAGTAGTTTCTTAAAGAGTGCATAAAAATATACAATGTGTATAAAAAGATAAAATAATATTTCTGATAGGTAATAATGTGCATAGCTGCTGTAAACGCCTGTACAGTTAATAAATCAGAAAGCTAGTGAGAGCTGAACATGTACCCAATTACTCTACATATTTGATTGCCAGCCTCAGTGCACAACCAGCCCTATCCATTTGATCCATACATCTATACATATTGTACCATTAAGTAGGGTTTAAAATACTGCATGAGTGAAACCTTCATTAAACTGATGACAAATTATTCACGTTGATGTGTCACTGTCAAATATGATCATCAGACATAGTTTTGCATTTTACAAGAGGATTCGATGTTTTAAACATATCCCACTTATAAATATATGAAGGTTTTGTCCAAGAAATATAGCATTGAGTTTATTGTCATTGGTCCTGGATTCTGCCTCTTATCTACTGCCTGCTATTTGTTGAAAGAATGATTTGTGATATAAACTAAAAAATCCAATTTTGGTACTCTCTTGGTTGTAAATGTAAATCTTAGAATATTTATATAAACCTAACATGTTGCAGCTTTATGGAATGTAACAGGGGGGGGGCCTCCTGTCGAATTGTTAGCATATACTGTAGCTTTTTTTTCTCCGATCCTAGTGTATAGATATTCTCAGCCTAACTTGCAGTGTCAAAACTCTACACATATAATATTACTAATTATCTATGCCTATAACTTGCAAACGCTATATGTGTAGAGTCTTGACCCTGCAAGTTAGGCTGAGAATACCTGTACAGTTATGCTGGTTGACCTCCGGACGTGAGACAAAGGAAACACTAGGATCCAATGATGCACACAGAATCTGATATGACCATGAGGATTCACCTATCAAAAGAACAGAAGACCTTCCTTTGATCTCACCTGTTAAAAGACGATGTCTGGGCTCTGAAGGCCTAAGGCTTTTGTACTGAAGCTGTAACTAATGATAGTCTGCGCTGCTGTCTGGTGGGATTAGTGCTTTTGGATAACCCTTTCAAACTTGTTATAAAATCTTTTGTGGGTTGGACCACATCTTTAACTGCTTTGTGATTATTTCAGGTTCTTGGGGATTTACACATTGAGTCCTATTCAAAAGTACGATTCAACAATTTGGGGGCTCAAGAGCAGAGATCTTAACCCTACGCACGCAGGATTTGGTTATATAACAAAGGGCAGAAGAGGTACGGTGAGTAAAAAAATTGTTATTCGCTATTCTTTTTGCATTGTGTTATTCGACCGAGTACTGCGTTTGGGATACAGATTTTGAATTTGGGACAAAAGTGCGTAAGATTGCAATTACACGCTAGTCTGCATTATTCATTAGCGCTAATCGTACTAAGGTTGCGATCGCATTAACAGCGTAAAAACACATATATTTATCCTATTGTTGCCATATGTGCTAAGATTCGCTATTTTCCTTTGTGTAGTATTCTTTATTTGGAGACTATAAAACTGCCATACTTTTGAAAAATCCTTAAGTGATTGTGTTAGGGCATTGCTTCTGATTTTCGTGAATTTTCTAGAATTTAGGGTGATATATATTTTGGTAGGGTCTGAAATTGTGTGGACTCCTTCTGGGAACAGAAGTTTTTGCAGAGAAAAATTTGTAGTCGCCTTGAGCTTTATTAACACTAGTAAAACTGGTGCGAAAGAGTTTTGCTCCAGCTGACGAGCAGTTGCGTGTGTGTTAAAGTCCCGCATAAGGTGTTGAGTGGTCAATGCAGTGAATAAGAGGTAACGCTAGCCAGATGCGCTCTGATAGCGGATATTGACTAAACAAAGATAGAGTTTAACTCGTTGTATTACTGTTTCATTAGCATTGCGTGCGCTAGTGTATAACAACTTGCCATAGAAATTTAGCTACTTCACTATGGGCAGCGGACTTTCGCGACAGGGAGCCATCAAGGGGTCTCTCGGGGGGTATGGCAAGTGGACCATACACCGAGATTGGACCGTATATGCCACAGGGGTCGGCTATGTATATTATGAGTAAGAGGCATGGTGTGCTGCAACTAAATATTGCAAGGAATAAACAAAAAATGACCGGTCTATGTGAAAGGAAATTTCCAAGTGTCCGTAGTTTTGATAAAGACATCCTTAGAAGTTTGCAGATTTGTAAAATTAAATCTCATAAAAAGCGGGAAAAGTACATACAGAGTTTGGCATTGTGACAACACGAGGCTAAAGAATGGCACGAAAAAGTTGCGAGCAGAACATAGGGCGCATTCCCGCCGCATGCATCAGCAACTGTGAGAGCAAAGCGCGCTCACGGAAAACCTGCGTACATGACACTAATGCATGTACCTCCTCCACCCCCTCCCTATGTGGGAGGAGAGAAGGAAATTTATGTTTTAACTCTGTTTATCCTTAACTCACTAATGTTTCTGTAAATGGTGAACTGTATACTAGTAATTTTGTTAGCAATGTAGCTAGATTATATCCAGTGTTAGATTAGCTAAGGGTAATATGGATGTTAGCAATAAGATAAACCTTTATCAATATCTGCCCTTGCTGAAATAATTCAATTACAAGCGAATCACATTAGGCAAAGGTCGGGACACCCGCATCTACATTGCCCGTTCCACTAGCTCCACCTGCCTCATTTCTGGTTGTGCACGCAACCTCTGCATTTCCTGATGCGACAGCATCGCTCCCTGTAATTCTATCTCAGATCTTATGTATACCCCAGTGTCCGTGGACCAGGAATGGCCAAGACACTGGATTGATGGCAAATGTAGCCCCTGTCTTGGTAACTCTAAAATGTGGTAGGCAAGTGTCAAAAATACCCCAGTATCCTTTAAACCTGAGGTAGAAGAAGGTGTACTTCCTGTCATGGAAAAGCTATTACAGCAGGGGATTCTAATGCCCTAGCCCTTGGAATTCCATATTATACTTAACCATTTGATCTATATTGCACAGAAGCTGTTGGTTTTTGCGGCAGGGGTCTTGATACAAAAACATGGAGACGTTAACAGATTGGTGGCTTACTATAGTGCTCAATTGGACGTGCCTCAGAGCAGGGGCGGCTGCCGCTCTTCTGGTTAGAAAAAGTGAAGATGTGGTACTAGGCCACAATTTGATAGTTCACGTACTACATGCTGTGTCTGCCCTACTGAATTCTGCTCAAACCAGAGATGTCTCCTCTGCACGGTTCACAAGGTGGGAACTAGCACTTATGGCGCTGGCGAACATCACCATTAAGCAATATTACATGCTAAATCCAGCTTCATATTTACCGTACGTGCCTCATGATGCACAAAGGGTAGACGAGGCTCTGGAAATGACTGAATTTAGCAGACAAACAGACACATATGACTGTGTGGGCTATATAAATCAAACCTTTACTGCAAGACCTGACATACGTGACACCCCACTTGATGGTACAGATGTGACCTTTTACACAAACAGAAGTTGTCATAGACAGACTGACACAGGTGATTTATGTACCGGCTATGCAGTTATAGACAATGAAAGTGTAATAGAAGCTGAACCTATTGGACCACCTCACTCAGCACAGATAGCAGAATTTGTAGCTTTCAGAAGGGCATGTGAATTGGCAGAAGGAAAAATTGTCAATATATATACAGATTCAAGGTATGCTTTCAGTGGTACATGATTTTGGGGCCCTGTGGCGAAACTTTATGGCAGCAGCCGGTACACCAGTAGCACACTCCAGGCACATAAAAGGACTTTTAATGCCCACACATATGAGACAGACACAGTTTCACTGGGTAATCAAAGGGCAGATGAAGCTGCAAAGAGAGTCAGCATCATTGGAAAAGTTGGAAAACAATAAGGTTATGGTGTTTAAGGCACTTTCCATGCAAATGTATTTTTTTTACTATGTTTATGATGTTTATGATTTGATGTTTTGATTCGGTTTCAACAGTGGTAAAATAGTTGATCAATTTGGGCCGATTGACCAATTAAAATGTTGCTGTGTGCTAGCAGATTTAAATAAACAAATGGAAAGACTAGATTTGGCATGAGGCTCTTATCTGTCGTCACTTTATCTCTTTCTATTTCTACGAATGCATTACAACAAGAACTGTACTGTACATAAAAGAAGTAATATAATGATATGATTGCTGTCATTACAGTATTAGCAGCATCTTGACCAGCTATTTCCATGTACTGTCTAGATCTAAGTCAGTTTATAATAGCGGTAATCATTCTTTTCCAAGAATACATAGATTACTTATAGTGTATGAACTATATTTCAAAAGATAATTTACAATTCAGCATAGTACTTCTCACTTATTTAACAAACCCTGAGTTAGATCTCACAGGACCCTAGCCAAGATATTGGTTTGGGCTGGATATCCACTTGACATGTCTCTAAAATAATATCCACTATATTACAATAATATTATATCCTAATTTTCCACTTGGTAAATATACAATTGATTGAGATAGATATATAT
>WWET01007949.1:18492-31039 GCA_011038615.1 Limnodynastes dumerilii | reverse complement strand
CCAGCTTCAAATCTACCCCTTTGCCTTGCTCTCATCTCCTAAACCTTTACAAAAATAACACTAACTTTGATTTAGCATTATGTAACAAACTGACCCTGTTAAGCTAGCGAAACTTTAAGTGTATATTCACTAGCTCTTATCAAAGTCTGGGTCAAAATTGAATCATATGCCTCATAATACATACATAATACATACACATCAATATGGATTACTTCCATAGTAATTGGTATCAGAAATATGAAATATATTTAATTCATTGGTATAACCACTAGATGTTCTTATCACCTTATGGGGACCTTACCTACATAGGATTAGCAGAACATTTATATGGATCACCTCCTTAGTTAAAAGATCTCTTGAACAATTTCTGTATCTTGGACTATGCATGTGAAGCCAAAAAATGCCCCACTCCACCAACCCCCACCTTAGGTAAAAGTACCTCAGAGCTCTGGTTTTTACGACCTTCCCTCAATATCCTAATGCCATTTATGACAGGCAAGCCATAGCCCATTCTGCATGACTACATTCAAGCCAGGGCAATAAAACAAAACAAATCAAGTCCAAAGGTCACTTCATATGCTGATATAACTTTATAGACAAGATATTGGCTTATATCATGATAAGGAGGTATTTACATAAACCAGTAAATAATCCCCTTTATAGCTGTTAGTTGCAGTTCAGGTTCCTTGGCTGTTTCCAGGAATGTCAATCAGGGGAGGAATGGGAAATTAAAGTGGCCTTGGAAAAAATTATAGAAGTGGCCTCATATGGGCGGTACCAAATCAACTGTTGGTGGGGCCAACGGAAAGTAGGCTGGATTTATAAAAAATCTCATAAAGAATTTTGAAATCATGTGACAATACTGACAATATCTTTCAATCATGTAACTCATGATTTTTTTTAAAATACTTTTTTATTAAGATGCATTCGGAATAACACATTAGATTACATAGCAACACAGATATACAATGCAGAGTGGGAAATACAGGTATTAATAAAGTAAATGCACTCAAATCTTGTCAATTAACTCGCAGATTACTTCATAATACAATAAGCATAGGTTGCATAATATTCAATTCAACCATTCAATATTATCAAGAGAAAGAACATATGACAATACATTTAATAGGCAACAATGATTACCAATGCATAGAGGAGGAGACATCCGCGGGAGCAAAACCATAGATAACCCCTATAATTCTATGGGTGGATCATTAGCAAGTATTCTATATTCATACCAGGAGGTGTGTTTTAGACTATTATGTATTTGTCATGTAAATAAGAAATGTAAGTTTCCCAGACTAGGAAAAATTTTCTGGCTTTCCTCTCTTTCTCCAACAGAGTT
This sequence comes from Limnodynastes dumerilii, assembly GCA_011038615.1. Classification (NCBI taxonomy): domain Eukaryota; kingdom Metazoa; phylum Chordata; class Amphibia; order Anura; family Limnodynastidae; genus Limnodynastes; species Limnodynastes dumerilii. The sequence goes on along the minus strand of WWET01007949.1, from coordinate 29,694 downwards.
TCCACCCAATCCATCCGAAACAAATTAAATAATTTGACTTTAAAAAGGGTTAACGATGGGGTGGAAGGATGTAACCATTCTTGTAATATGGCTTTTTTCCCCGCTGAGGAGAGCATCAGAAGCATTTGTTTACAGCCCTTTCCAATGTTTTGATTCGAAGGGAGGATTCCTAGTATAGCCCATTCAGGTGTGAAGGGGACAAAACTAACAAGTGTAGATTCAGCATATATCTTAATTTGAAACCAGAAATGGCGGATGAGGGGACAACCCCACAGGCAATGAAATAAATCTGCTTCAGAAGAGAGGCAGCGATGACAACAATGAGACGGTATGGATCCCATTTTAAGTCTACGAAGGGGCGATAGATAACTATAATGAAATATGTTGAGGAATAATTTGTTATATGCACTAGAAGAGAGCATATGTCGTGAGTAGTGTAAAGCCTTAACCATCTGAGGCACCGACACTGCAGGAATAAAAGATACCCATTGGGACATCCCTATTCGCACAGTAGAATGGTCAATAGTTTCGCGAATATGTAGGTAATTGCGAGATAAGGCATTATGTTTAGCTGGAGTTTGCAATAACTTTGCATCCAATGGATTCCCCCAATCTTTATGCGAAAGTTATTGTATTATAGCCGACACATAATATTGTGCCTGGAGGAAAGCCACAGGATACACCACCACCCCCTCAAATTTCGAGGTGGCTTGTGAATAGGAAATAACTTTTTTTTGGGACTGGTCTACCAGTTGTCGTACTGAGTGGATTCCATTAACTCTCCAAATAGGGAAAGGATAAGAGGCCTCACCGCCAAGAAAATTGGGGTTCTTTAGAAAAGGGAGATGAAGAGATTTAAAGGTATTCAACCCCATCTTGCGGCGGAGGATATGCCAAATTCTCCTTACATTCCACAATAAGGGATTATCTAGTAAGACCTGAGGAATGTCATGATCATGGGAATGCAAAAAGGATACTAGATCCATATTTGTGAGCTTCCAGTCTGGAATCGGCATATATGTCAGTGGCATGAAGCCAGTCCTGTATATATCTCAGTCCAGCTGCATATGTATAATCAGTGATATTAGGAAAGTTGATACCTCCATTGGCTTTCATTTGATATAATTTCCGCATACTCATTTTTGCTCTACCCCCATGCCATATGAATTTACGAAATAAAGCCATGATGTGTCGCGCATCTCTCCCAGAAAATAGAAGGGGTAAGGACTGAATCAGATACAATAGTCTTGGAAAAGAAACCATTTTGATTAAATTTGCCCGGCCCAAATAGGAGAGTTGCAAATGATCCCATCATTTAAATTCCTCCGCAATCTCCCCAATAGCCCGAGAAACATTCATATGATACAGAGAAAAATTATTTTTAGGTAGGAGGATACCTAAGTATGTGAAAGACTCCTCAACCCATTGTAAAGGAATGGAACGCCCCCAACTGGGACAGCACACCCCCGGCCGCAAGAGCATTGCTGTTGATTTTGTTGTGTTTACTTCCAGACCTGAAACCCTACCAAACTCTGACACCTTATTCAGTATCAAGGACAGAGAATCTCTTGGTTTTGAGATAAACAATAACAAATCGTCCGCAAATGCGGTTAATTTGACTTCCTTAGCGCCAATCTTTATTCCCTCAAAACTACTGTATGACTGGAGAATGCGGAGCAAAGGATCAATCGCAACGTTAAAAAGGAGGGGAGACAGGGGACAACCCTGTCGGGTCCCTCTCTCCATTAAGATTGGTTCCCCCCGCATTCCATTAATCAACAAACGTGTCGCTGGTGCAGTATAAAAATATTGTATGAGGTTAACAAAATCTGGGGAAAATAATCTCTGTTCCATGACTGTGAACAGGTGGGGCCATAAGATGGTATCAAAAGCCTTGTGGGTGTCAAGACTTAAAAGCATTTGCTCCTGTTGAGGGGTCTGGGAAGCTGCTACAACCGCCGCAATTGCCGTTCTTATCCCACTGAGTGATGACCACCCACAAAGCCGAGTTGGTGATGCGTAAGGATTTGGGGAAGGATGGTTTGCAAACGATTCGCCATCACCTTACTCAAAATTTTAAAATCAGTGTTGAGCAAGGTAATGGGTCTATAAGAATTAAGGTCCAGGGGGTCTTTACCCGGCTTTGGTATTAGTGTTGTATAAGATGCATTGAATGTGGGAAAGGGAGGGTTGTGATGATGGATATGTTGATATAAAGTATGAAGAGTAGGACTAAGCTCTTCTTTTAGCATTTTGTAGTAATCAGCCGAGAAGCCATCCGGGCCTGGGGACTTATTTAAGTGGAGACTAGAAATTGTTTTTTGTACTTCACCCAGCGTGATATCAGCTTCCAATATCTCTCCCTGCTCAGGAGTTAATTGTGGTAATTTAGCTTCAGTCAACAACTGATCCTGAAGAGAAACAGAGACAGGGTGCTTCTGGTAGAGGGAAGTAAAGTATTTGTGAAATTGCTGTAGTATGTCTTTAGTATTATGCAGAAGTGTGTGCGACGTGGGGTGCTTGATTGAAAGAATGTAACTTTTATTCCTTTCAACACGTGTCATTGAGGCCAATAGTTTGCCCATTTTATTTCCCCATCTAAAGCATTTGTGTTTTGAAAATAAAAGGGCTTGTTTAGCTTGGGTCGATAAGAAATCTTCCAAGAATGTTCGGGCATGTTTATATGTTTGAGAATTCTCCTCTGAAGGGCAAGCTGTATAAGTGTCAAAGCTTTCCTTAAGGGAATTTCGGAGGGACTGACATGTTTGTTCTGCTTCCTTTTTTCGTCTATATACATATCGAATTATGTGTCCCCTCATAACCGCTTTGGATGTGGCCCAAAATAGTGTAGGGCTATCTAAGTGTTCAATGTTGCCATCTACAAAATTGGCCCATTCCCCCACCATATGTCTACAAAAATCCTCATGGGAGTAAAGATATGCTGGGAAGAGCCAAAGCCGATCCGAGGGAAAGGCTGGAATGAGATCTAATTGTATAGAAACGGGGAAATGGTCCGATATTAAAATGTCATAAATTTGGGATTTTAAGGTTCGGGAAACTAAAACATCTGACAGGAGTATGAGATCAATCCTTGAAAAGGAATTGTGTGCAGCCGAAATATGCGTGTATGTCCTATCTGCTGGATTGAGGAGTCTCCAAATGTCTGTGAGTCCAAGGGAGTTTTTGAATTTTGATAGGATTTGCCAGGGAAGATGCATGGCTCGCCGTAGGTGATTTATCCCAGTAAAAGTTGACTGTGTTAAAATCCCCAGCAATTATCATAGGGGCATTATTCCGTTGGTGAAGAGAATTAGACAATGTGTGAAAAAAGGATTGTGTGTCCGAGTTGGGAGCGTAAACATTAATCAGTGTGTAGCGCGAGTGATATAAGTCTATATCTACAATAATAAAACATCCATTGGGGTCAACTACAGTTTCATGTATGGTATAGGAGAGATTGCGGGAAAACAAAATGGCCACCCCTCTAGATTTCGTGCGACATGGAGCGGAAATACAAAAGTCAAGCCAAGGAGCTTTTAGAGTGGAACGGTTATCATCAGTCCAGTGCGTTTCTTGTAAGAATATGATGTCCGGACAGAGTTTTTTAAGACTAGTTAGAGACTTCTTTTGCTTTATTACGGAATTAAGGCCTCCGACATTCCACAAAACTAATTTACGTGAACGGGGTATTGGGGTGGGGATTGAGAATGAATATTCAGCGGTGAGGCCATCCTACCCCAGAAAAAGGTCTTCCTACCAGCCATGTACAACAAGCTTGTGGCGTCTACCCCCACAGACATCTCCCCGAGCACGCAATAGCCACATCCCAACCTAAGATCTGAGACGAAACAGAGAAGAAAAAAGCATATGAGATACATAGCAACCATTGCATATGAAAATTTTAATTGGTCATTAGACAATAAACAGAATTTAACAGATTGAATAACATTATTCGAATGCATCATCAAACATTTTCTAGTTTTCCTTACACCAAAGAACATTGGAGGTGAGTGCTGGAAACCACTCAGCTCACACCTCAGGGAACACATGTTAGAACAACAAAAAAAGGGAGTGCGAAGAGTAAGGCCGCACTATGGACGCTCATTATAATATGCGGTCTATGAAATATAGTCACATACTTTGACTAATTGCGTCAGCTGACTAGTTTTCAAGAACTGGGTCATCAGTCACCCTGTTGATCAAGTTGGCGATTAAGACCCCTAATATGCTGTTCAGCTAACTTGGGATCGGTAAAAAAGACTTGGTTACCATTTTCAAATATTCACAACTTAGCAGGGTACATAAGTGCGAATCTTTTATTTTGTTCATGTAACATCTTGCATACTCCTGCAAATTCCTTGCGTTATTGCGAGACAGCCACAGAAAAATCTTGAAAGATCAAGATTGGTATATCCTTAACTATCAAGCGTGGTGTTTTCCTGTATGCTGTCAATATATTTTCTTTGACCCTAAAATCCAAAAACTTTGCAATAACAGGCCTCGGCCTTGGATTATTACCCCCACGTTCAGGACCTAATCTATGGGCCCGCGCAATTTGAGGTGGATCTGACCCAGTCACATTACCCAATGCCCCAGGGAGATCTATAGTAAGAAAAGAATTTAATTGCTTCCCTCGAATAGATTCTGGAATCCCCAAAAACTGCAGGTTATTGCGGCGGTTGCGGTTCTCGAGGTCATCAAGTTTGTCAACCAAGGAACCAATAGTCGCCTCCTGGTTGGAAATGGTCTGTTGCATAGAATTAGAGGAATCCTCTACATCGCTAGTTCGTTGTTCAAGAGTAGTAATGCGAGATGTGTTCGCTTCTATCTTAGTTAAAGTGGAGTCCAGGCTAGCCTTGAGCTCGTCGAACTTTTTATCGATGTGAGGCATTATCATGTTGAATAATTCCTTGGCCATATCAGCGGCTGAGGTGGCAGGGGTGACTGGGGGGGCTGAATCAGGGAGGTTCACCTCTGGCGACGAGGGAGGGGAGCGCGCAGGATTTTGCTTTGGGGGGGTTGTTTAGCCCTACCTCCTTTGGCCGATGTGGATGACTGGGAGGATTTAGAAGGCATAGCTGGGTCAAAATATTTTTCCATAAGAATCGAATATGGTAGGAAAAGTTTTGGAGTATGCCAAGAACGCAAATAGAAGTGCACAATAAGATTCGCTGGAGTCAGCTATTATCTGTTTCCACAATGCAGCCCCACGTTGACCTAAAGGGCTACATGAATATTATTTCAAAAACCTAACTTATTAAAATAAGAGAGTGTCCTAACCGGACTGTAAAAGGAGTAATCACCCGCTCTTCAATTGCCTGTTTTTTTTTTTTCCATTTATATTAAACCCCCCCCTTAACCCTTAACAAATTATTAGATAGATTTAAAGGAATTAATACGACCTTGTCGCCCAGTGATACATAGGTCACAAATATTCAGAGTACCAAATACGAATTATAAAAGAATGCAGTTAGTTAGATTAGGCTGCAGTTTTACAACAAAAACATTTCTGTTGTGCTTATATCCTTGGTGGAGTTATTACAGATTTGGAAATATATGCATGACAAACAATCAAACAACAGAGTTCCAGCATAAGAGTAAGAAGGACAATGTCAGGCTGCAACCTATTCCACCTACAAATTCAAGGCGCCAGCGTAGAGAATTGTGACAACAATTGGAGTGACTTATAAAGCAGTAATTCAAAGTAGAGGAGTTGCACCTCTGTCTCTCCACTAGTAGAAAAGCAATATGATTCCTTGTCCAGGAGCGAGAGAGAACAACAAAATCCACTCTCCCCTATCTAGGCTCGGAGCAAGCCACAAGGGGGCAGTATGATTCCAGAATCTTACTTAGTAGCTCCACATATGTATAATAAACCAAAGATATAAAGTTATAAATTGTATGGAGCTACTGTGTTGTATAGGCACACAAGGAAAATACTATACTGCTGCTCCTGAAATATTGTGGAATGCTGGTAATATGCTATAGAGTTAGCAGACAGGGCCTCCAGAAATTCAGTCATAAAGAACTTTTTAGATGTACTCACAGTTGACTTTTTTTTAAATCAAGTATTTTTTATTGAATTTCTCATTTTCCTCAAACAAAAAAAAACCAAAAACAAACAATACATAACAACTACCCCTTAAAGGACATTAGCGGGGAAGCAATACAACATATAGAGTCATATAAGCTTATACAACACCAAGACAACATCAGCATTGAAAAATACACCGTACATTAACTTAAGCATATTAACTTGGCAGAAAGTGTTATTAGAGCACACCAGTTTAGGAATATAAACAGATTAAACAGATTAAGTGGGTTCAGCCTCACGATCTTCTCTTGCTTAGAGAGACGAAAAGTACCTATCTGCATAGGTTCCTCCTCTGCTGATGTTCTGGGAAACGTGGGTTCCAGAGAAAAATGAGCAACAGCCCCCTTCTCAAGACGTCTCTCTTTCAGGCGGCGATCAATCTTAATGACCAAGGACATAATTTCTTCCAAAGAAGTAGGTGGAGGATACTGGACCAGGGCGTCCTTCACCTGTTCCGACAGGCCAAATCTGAACTGGCTCCGAAGCGCAGGATCATTCCATTGTGAAATGGTGGACCACCGACGGAACTCAGAACAATATTCGTCTGCTGTCCTCCTTCCCTGTTTCAGAGATCGTAACATAGACTCAGCTGTGGCAAGTTGGTCTGGATCGTTGTAGAGCAGTCCCAATGCCTTGAAGAACTCCGAGACACTCTGGCGGGCTGGATGTTCAAGAGGTAAACTGAAGGCCCAGGATTGTGGATCTCCTTGCAGAAGGGAAATAATCAACCCGACTCGTTGCCGTTCATTACCAGATGCCACTGGGCGGAGCTGGAAGTAGAGCAGGCAGCTATTCATAAACGGAGAGAATTGGCTCCTGTCTCCAGAGAAACGGTCAGGGAGATTCATCTTAATGTCCGTTGGGGGTACTGCTGGCTGAGACGGAGGAATGGCTGGAGGGACTGGAGCGGAGCTAAGTCTAGCAATAGCGCCTTCCTGGGTAGTGACCCTCTCAGTTAGAGTCTGGACCATCTGCCCCAGGTTTGAGACCTGGGTGATGAGGGTGTTGATGGCTTCGGCCGTATTCTGGTCCATCAAGGAAATTCGGTATGGCCGGTTATAATGTCAGGTACGAGTGTACCGCGAGCGACTCCGTGGGCGGATAGGACTACCCCGATGTAGGTAGTGGTACCTGGAAGCTCGGGTGCGTGGCGGGTGAGGCCCAGCTGGGCGCGGAGTCTATGCAGGACCAGGTTCTTCACCAGAGCCTCTAAAGGTGAGGATGGACTGTTCCCCCGATTTACCCACAGGTCGCGGTCCCAGTGACGACACCCGGGAGAAGAAAGGCAGAGAAGATAGTAGGGAGAAAAGGGGAATAGACAAGTCAGCAGGGTCTGACTTGAGACGCACAACAGTAAACAACTAACAGGACGAAGGACCTGGGGTAGACAAGACTGACGTGACAGACAAGACTGACTGGGGCAATCGCACACACTGACAACCAGCGGTTACCCCCGGAGGGGTAAACAAACACTACCACACAGGTGAGGCCAGGAAAATACAGACCGGGATGGAACAGTAAGGTGGGAGAGAAACCGGAACCAGAAGACGTTAAGTTAAAAAGGCAAGGTACTAGGCAGGAACAAACTGGGACTCTCAGAAATCACTAGGCAGAAGCACTAGGCAGGCAAACAAGATAGCAGGTCACAGAGCTGAAAAAACAGACGCTATAACCGGCAGGGACCCTCAGCACTGCACTTAATATAAAGGGAAGAAGACCAATGAGAGCAGCCCCAAGGAAGCCCTGCCTACAGAAAAGAGCGCCAGAACAACATACTATGCGCCGCAGCGCTAGACTGGCTGCCTAGCAACCAGTCTAAACAGGACAAGGAAGCCGACGGGCCGTGTGCGCTATGCGCACATGGCTAATTTGCATGCAGGGGAAGCAGACGCCAGCGCCTGGGACCGCAGCAGAGACGGGAGACGCGAGGGACCGCCACGAATATCAGAGGAGGCCGGAGGGCGCGGGGGACCGCTGCGTCTAACAGGTCCAAGTTAAGGGCTACATACTCTAGGGGTTCTAATGTAATACGGATACCCAAATATGTAAACTCCTGAGTCAAAACCAATTTATGGCTCCCTCCCCCCACCTCCCGGGCCCTCCTACCAAGGGCAAACAGATTAGATTTGTTCCAATTGATATGCAAACCTGCGTAGGAGCCAAACTCTTCCATCACTGAGAGCAGATTTGTCAGGGAGTCGCCAGCATCCGCGAGGAAGAGGAGCATGTCATCTGCGTATAATGCAATTTTATCAGGAGACCCCCCAGTAGGGAGCCCCCTGATGTCCTCCCTCCTGCGGATTAAACAAGCCAACGGCTCCACTGCCAAGGCAAAGAGTGTGGACGACAGAGGGCACCCCTGTCTCGTACCCCGCCCAAGTGAGAGAGGGTCACTGGTATGGCCATTCACGCATATACGCGGTAGGAGCCGAGTACAAAATCCGTACCCATTTAACGAACCTGTCCCCCATGTTAAACCTATGAAGTACCTCCCACAGGTAGGGCCATTCAACCAAATCAAACGCCCTGGCTGCGTCCAAGGACGCAATCACAGCCTCACTCTCCTCCCCCCTTTCTATCTGTAATCGCATATAGAGGCGTCTCAAATTAATAGCTGTTGTTCTACCAGACATATTGCCAGTTTGATCCGGGTAAATGACCCCCCCGATAACCACATTCAGTATAGTGGCAAAAATTTTTGCCAGAATTTTCACATCGGTGGGGAGAAGCGAAATGGGTCTATAGGACTCAGGTCGAAGCGGGTCCTTGCCAGGCTTTGCAATCAGAACTACCAGCGCTTCTGACATAGAAGGAGGGAGCTGACCAGAGTCGTATATCAAATTAAAGGTTTCCAAGAGTTTAGGCACCAAAAATTCCCTAAACTTTTTGTACACTTCACCTGGGATACCGTCAGAGCCCGGGGCCTTGTGGTTCAGAATAGAAGATATGGCAGCTTCTATCTCCGTCTCCATAATAGGAGCACTCAGGAGAGCACACGCATCGTGACCAAACTTTGGCAGCTGAATCCCCTCTAAATAGGAGACTAGGGCGTCAGCAGTGTAGTTTACCTGCGATTTGTAGCAGTCATGGAAATACTTATAGAAGACCCCGGCTATCGCGGGTCCCCCATATTGTAACGTGTTATTATGGTCTAGTATGGCCGCTTTAGTTCTGGTTGACGACTCATCCCTAGCTAACCTAGCCAAATAACTACCACAGGCATCAGCATTCAGGAATTGGTTATGCTTAGAGAACAGTAGCTTAGACTTTGTTTTATCAGTGAGGTACCGAACCCACTCCTTTTGGACCCTGAGCCACTCTATTCTATCTGTTAGAGAGTGTGACACAAGGTATTTGAGCTCAGAGTCCCGGCACTGCTGATCCAAGGTTTGTTCTGCTTGTCTGCTATGCTTTTTAAATTTGGAAATCTCCCCTACAAAAGAGCCTCTCATAAATGCCTTGAAGGCATCCCAGGTGATAGGTGACCCCCCACCCAGAGGGTTGTCAGCAAAGAAGCCTTCCCAGACAGATACTATCCTCTCCCCCTGGTCAATCAATTCCAACCAGTAAGGGTTCAATTTCCAGAAATGGATACCAAGGGGGCACGAAGTTTGTAGGGTTCGATATCCCTCTTGGGAGTCCAGCACCGAGGGAAGAAGACCGGGCGAGAGCAGCGCCAGGTCTATTCTAGAGAAAGCATGATGTGATGCAGAATGACAGGAGAAAAAAGCCCCGTTGGGATTACGGTGACGCCATACATCAACCAGCCCCATTTCCGACACTAGTTTAGAAAAGGGAGACGAGGTCAGTGGCGGAGGAGCTCCCACCTCCCGCCACCTATCAAGGGCAGGGTTCAGCACGTTGTTAAAGTCACCCATTAGAATCACCTGAGAGGAGGGAAATTTAGCCATATATGTCATAACAGGCTTAAGGAGATTATTGAATAGGGAGGAGGAATATACTGTGCCATTAATAGGAGAGGGAAGGTATCAATAGAGGCCTTGAGAAAAACATATCTGCCACCGGGATCTATATGAACATCCTCCAAGACAAAGTTAAGTTGTTTTCGGACTAAAATAGAAACACCCCGTGAGTGTGTAGAAAAGGTGGAGTGGTAAGCCCACCCCACCCCACCCCACCCATGGACGCTTCAGTGAGAGTACTTTCCCTCCCATCAGGTGAGTCTCCAGCAAACAGACAACATCAGACCCCTGTTTCCTGATATAATTCAACACCAGAGACCTTTTAATCTTATCATTAAGCCCCCTAACATTCCACGTGAGGATTGATAAATTCTTAGCCCTACCCTCTGCCATAGATAATAGGTGTACTCACAGACAGAGCGGGAGAGGCCCCGTGGCAATACCTGAGGACATCCTCGAGGGGGAAAAGGATAGCTCGGCGCGGCACCAGCCAAGCCCCAACCACTTTGATGACAGTAGTAGGATGCAAAATATACAATATAAAAGAACAACACTTGGAAAAAGCATACAGTAATATCATGTGAAAGCTCGTCAGAACCCAGCGGCATATTGGTGACTCAACTATACTACAGCTAAAATAAATATGTCCAGCTAATTGCCCACTAACCACCCAGCAACACCTGTCCCCAACCAACCCCCTCCCCATATACCCTTTAAAACTAACTATACCTTCATTCCCGGAAGAAACTTACCCCCCCCCTCCTAAGCGTTAAAACAATAACACCCCTCCTACGCTTAACCAAAAAGAAAACTTAATCAGTAGCGCGTATTATACAGCCCGAGGGCTGTGACTACTATTAAACCCATGTAAACCCCCTTCGTTTCTTAAGGAGACTATATAAGGCCCCCCACATTTCACATTTAGAAGTCCCTGTAAGAGAAAGAAAACCTGATCACGTCCATATTGTGTAACCCGGGCACGTCCAGCCACGACTCCACAGCATCCTCACGACTAATGGGGTGGAGGAGGCCCTCGCCTATGACTTCGCTCCAACCAAATCTCAGCCTCTCTTGGAGTGGAGAAAAAGTGAGTCTCTCCGTCAGCCACCACACGAAGTCGAGCAGGGAAGAGGATGGAATACTGTAGTTGGAGCTCCCGCAGCTTGCGCCGAATCTGAGTGTACT
>WWET01007949.1:0-18426 GCA_011038615.1 Limnodynastes dumerilii | reverse complement strand
GCCACCTATCAAGGGCAGGGTTCAGCACGTTGTTAAAGTCACCCACTAGAATCACCCGAGAGGAGGGAAATTTAGCCATATATGTCATAACAGGCTTAAGTAGATTGCTAGAATAGGGAGGAGGAATATACTGTGCCATTAATAGGAGAGGGAAGGTATCAATAGAGGCCTTGAGAAAAACATATCTACCACCGGGATCTATATGAACATCCTCCAAGACAAAGTTGAGTTGTTTTCGGACTAAAATAGAAACACCCCGTGAGTGTGTAGAAAAGGTGGAGTGGTAAGCCCACCCCACCCATGGACGCTTCAGTGAGAGTACTTTCCCTCCTGTCAGGTGAGTCTCCAGCAAACAGACAACATCAGACCCCTGTTTCCTGATATAATTCAACACCAGAGACCTTTTAATCTTATCATTAAGTCCCCTAACATTCCACGTGAGGATTGATAAGTTCTTGGCCCTACCCTCTGCCATAGATAATAGGTGTACTCACAGACAGAGCGGGAGAGGCCCCGTGGCAATACCTGAGGACATCCTCGAGGGGGAAAAGGATAGCTCGGCGCGGCACCAGCCAAGCCCCAACCACTTTGATGACAGTAGTAGGATGCAAGATATACAATAAGAAAGAACAACACTTAGAAAAAGCATACAGTATTACCATGCGAAAGCTCGTCAGAACCCAGCGGCATATTGATGACTCAACTATACTACAGCTAGAATAAATATGTCCAGCTAATTGCCCACTACCCCCCAAGCAACACCTGTCCCCAACCAACCCCCACCCCATATACCCTTTAAAACTAAGGTATACCTGCAATCCCAGAAGAAACTTACCCCCCCTCCTAAGCGTTAAAACAATAACACCCCGCCTACACTTAACCGAAAAGAAAACTTAAACGGTAGCGCGTATTATACAGCCCGAGGGCTGCGACTACTATTAAACCCATGTAAACCCCCTTCATTTCTTAAGGAGACTATATAAGGCCCCCCACATTTTACATTTAGAAGTCCCTGTAAGAGAAAGAAAACCTGAGCACGTCCATATTGTGTAACCCGGGCACGTCCAGCCACGACTCCACAGCATCCTCACGACTAATGGGGCGGAGGAGGCCCTCGCCTATGACTTCGCTCCAACCAAATCTCAGCCTCTCTTGGAGTGGAGAAAAAGTGAGTCTCCCCGTCAGCCACTACACGAAGTCGAGCAGGGAAGAGGATGGAATACTGTAATTGGAGCTCCCGCAGCTTGCGTCGAATCTGAGTGAACTGCGCTCTGTTCTTCTGTACCTCCAGGGCGTAGTCCGGGAAAGCTGATACCGAGGCATTGTCGATCCTGAGGGGCCCACTCTGCCGCAGAAGACGTAGAATAGCATCCCTGTCTTTGTAGTGCAAAAATTTAGCGATGAACGTGCGTGGAGCAGCTCCAGGAGCAGGGGGTTGGGGCGGGATCCTGTGCACACGTTCAACAGCAAAGTGAGACGAGAAGGCCTCCTTGACAAACTCTTTAAGCAGCAAATTCTCCAGGTAGACCTCCGGTTGTGAACCCTCTACACGCTCCGGCAAGCCAACAAAGCGCAAGTTGTTTCTTCTGAGGCGTCCCTCCAGATCGGTTAGTTTAGATTTATGTGCCTGGAATTGCGCCTGAAAATCCACCACATCACGCTTCAGTGGGGTAAAAGTGTCCTCTAGGGCTGATAGTCTATGTTCCGCCTCACCCACTCTCTCCCTGGTAAGCTGCAGATCCTGACGCAAAAGGGAGATGTCACTTTGTACCTTTCCTATTTGAGTAGTTAGCTGTTGTTCAGACGTAGTAATGGCAAGGAGAACCTGCTGTAAAGTCGGTTGATTAGCAGCAGGGGGCACGTCAGCGGGCACCACTGGTTCAGGGGTAGGTGGCGACGGCTCAGGGGGAGGCAGGGAGGATGCAGCCGATTGCCTGCTAAATCGCTCCAAGCGGGCCGACGCCGCTTGCGTATGTTTCCCCATTATTAGGCACAGGCAGGGGAAGGCACGGATCCTTGTGGAGGACTTTAGGTATAGGCTCCCAGAGGCACACAGATGTGGGCTTGCCCAGCTGCCCCAAAGAGTATTAACAGAGGAGCAGGATGATAAGTCCAGAATATATACTGCTGCAGGAGAGGGATAGGGCAGTGGGAACTTTACAACTGCAAGTTAGCAACAGCTTGTATGAGGCCCACCCAGATCCTCTGAGATACCAGGTAGGTAGAATAGTAATCCAATGAGAGTATATAGTGTTAGGAGCCTGCAACTGCAGATGAAAGAGCTCACTGTAAAATGACCTGAGGCACTAAGTAAGGTAAGTCCACAAAAGATAGTCCAGAACCAGCATGGGTCTGCCTAGGCCCCCTTTTATAGTAGATTGACACAGCAGACAACAGCTATAATTGTTGGCAGCCTCTTGCAACACGTTTAGGGACACACTATCTGAAACTTGGGTAACTGCAGGTGAGCAAACAGGACAGTCTAGTGCCAAAGATAGGGCAAATTTACCTCAGTGCCCCTTATGGTGGTAGCAACAGTTGGAGAGGAAAGTCCAAGGAGGAAGCACCATGAAAAGAACCTACAGCAACAGTAAATGTGGGAAGAGGAGAGGAACTTGCGAGGTAAGTCCACAGGGAGCCCCTCACAGCTCCTGGTACCTCTGAGAACCAATGTGGCAGAGAGGATCTGAAGCTGGAGCAGGAGAACAGGCAGCACCGCGTCATCCACCGCTCCAAATGGCGTCCGGTCACTGAGGAAGCGAAGATGGCGCCTTTTCGTGCCAAACACCGGCCTGGAGGAAGAACAGCGCCGGGCCACCCGGAACACCCCCGCCTCCGGACCTACACGTCGTGGCACACTGGGAGCAGGCAGAAGGGGCACTGGACTCCACACAGCCAGCGCTCCCACCAAGCAGGCGCCCCTCGCACACCGCCAGCACCAGCGTCGGAACAGGCCGGTCCCGCGACTCCACAAAGGCGCACCAAATCCAGAGGGGAAACAGCCCAGGGAGCAGTGGAGACCCGGCAGCACAGCGTGACAGGTCCAGCCACCTAGGAGAGTGGGTATATAAAGGGCCCAGCGGGTAAATTAGCGGGTGATGAAGGGGAGCAAGGTCCAATGCGACCTACTCCATGGAGATCCAAGCCACGCCCCCAGTCACAGTTGACTTTTAGTCTCCTCAATGGCTTTCAGAAACAAAAGTTTGTAAAGCACAAAGGGTATGCCTCTTTTTCCTGTGTTTTTATTTATTCTCTAAATTTGTGCAAGGGCTGTGTGAGAAAGTACCCGATATAGAGCGCACTTAGCTATACAAAATGGCGTCAGCTCCCTTGTGGTCCCAGTGTTCTAAGACTAGAATCCACAAGATGGCGTTCGCGCCTTTTTCCTTTCTAGTAAGGGTCAGCTAGCTTCCCCTGTTGGGGTTAACTCTTTTGCCTCGATTTTAAGGGCAGATAATGGTAGTTTTAAGTCGCGGTGCAGGGAGCCGAAGTAAAACGCGGTCACCTTGGTGCTCCACCCACCAGAAGTCCTCATAACTCATGATTTTAATTACTCTGAGAAGCTTTAACTATCACAGCATATTACTTTTTCCTTTTTTAATTTTATTAATAATTAAATCTATGTAATATGGGGCCTGATCCAGACCTACGCTGGTGTGCGTAGCGTATTATCACTGAACGTACCACCGATGCACGGCAATAGGCACTCCCCTTGCTCGTACCTAGTTTAGCATCCATACGCTCAACAAACCCTGCCCTTACTTTTGTGTTCGTTCCCGCGGCCGTCCGTGCGTTCATTGCGTATTAACGGCGCTTAGCACGCCCATAATGTACAATTTAAATGGCTCCCCCCACCTATATTCCTTAACTCCAGCGTCCATACGAACTTCATACTATAAACACGCCCCTTTGTCGGTAAAAACACAAAGGATACGGACACCTGAATCGCCGCTACGAAAATCAGTGTTTTACTACCGGAAGTTGTCACTAGGTGCATGCGTTTTTTATGCCGATTTTACGCTTACGATCAGCATTAGCTCGCAAGCGTGCGTTGTTCTGGATCAGGCCCATGGTATTTAAATATCATTCACTACATTATCCAGTAACACTTAACTACCACTAGATGTGGAAAGAATATTTATTTATACACATAAATTTATGAAATACACTCTCAACTAGGTTTCACCCACAGTAGGCTCTTTCATGGTGCCCTTCTCCACCTGCCAACTGTAAGGACCACCTCACTTTATGTGGCAATACTTACAGTGCATAAAATATGTATATAATATAATTAACCTACACACATATATTTATTATAGTTTAGAGATAAGATTAGAGTTAGGACCATCCAGCAGAGAAGCCTTGAAAGTGGCGAATGGCTTATCACATATCTGCAGATATCTGTAACTAATTCTCTGACTTTTATTTTAAAGATAGGAGATCATGATATTTTTTTTAACCTGTTTTCTTTTACAAAGTATTTTCAGGTACCCATACTTTTCCCCATGCTCCTAGATTCCCCATAAACCCCAACCCATGTGAAAACACCACATTTCTGTGCACCTATTATTAAAGTTGTTTTCCTTGACATTTACACTTGGCTGTGTAACATTACAATCACTATATTTTTCCTTCCCTATATTTTACCCCCATCTCATGTTAAATACAAAAAACTTAGAGACTAGTTTAATATAATAAAAAGTGTGTTGTGGCTATAAAATAATAATAATAATACTAACCTTTTTTCTGCTCCTCCCTGATGTAGAATTCCATTCAATTTCAAGATGCAGGCTCCACTTTTCTCTAGAATCCAGGTCTTCAGTTACTCCTAGCCAGTCACCAGTCATGCAAGGGATGGTGGGGGTCACTGATTACTACAGCCTCTGCTCTGGTGTACTTCTATCAGGGAGCAGGGAATCCCTGAACATCTAATCGTCTGCCTGTTGTGGCAGAGACAAAGGGCCTGATCCAGACCTACGCATGAGAGCGGAGCATATTACCGCTTCAGCGTAAAAACTTTCACTCCCATGACACTCCCCTTACCTTTACCTTCGTACGCCGGCTGAACCCTACCCTAACTTTTCCCGGCGTCAGTACGAATTTTCATAGCGACGCGCTACGGCAGGCTAAGCATGCCTATACTGTACAATTTAAATGGTTCCCCCCGCCTACATTCTCTAACTCCAGCGTCCGTACTAATTCCGTAATATAAATACGCCCTGTCGTCGGAAAATACGCAAAGAATACGGACGCCTGAATCTCCTTTGGTACGACTGGAAGTTGTCACTCTGCACATGCACAGTGCATTTTTTCTGCCGATTTTACGCTTACGCCCAGTGTAAGATCGCTTGCGAGCGTAGGTCTGGATCAGGCCCAAAGTTTCTAGAGCTCAGCAAAGGAGGAGAATGGTGCACAGCTGCCCTCCTCCGCTGAGCTGTACAGGATTTCTCTCTGCCATTTCCTGTGGCAGCAGAGGTCAGTGCAGGCTGTTTGTAGGTGGAGCAGAAGCTGCAAGAGTCTGAGGGGTATAATTACAAAGGTCGCTTTTTTCCCGCAATATTTTTGCAAAAATCGTGGGATTCACTAAAGGGCGCTTTTCATAAGTGGTTTTTAATCACCTGCGAGAAGGTCGCTTTAGCAAGGGGTAAATTCCTGTGCTTTTCTATAGAAAAGCACTGCAATTTCCCCTTTAAAAAATTGCCGTCGCTGTGTTCTCAAAAAAAAACAAAAACAAAGCGCTGCATGGATGTAAGGCTTAGTCTTGCTGCGCTGAGAGAACTACAAGGCTCAACATTGCTGAGCTTTGTAATACTATCAGCATGGTAAGCCATAGAACCATAAAGCGCTATAACGATAGTAAAAAAAACACACACACATTTAATCACCCTAAAAATACATAGAAATCCATTAGATATTAATAAAAACATTTCCCCAGACTTCCGGTTTCCGGTTCGGCATGTGAACAGCCGCCGGAGACAGCGCTCTGCCTGACCCAGCACCTAGACACCTCTCATCGGCATCTCTCAGCTCCGGAACGGCGGCATTCTGTATTTAAACATCAGTACAAAAAAAAAAAGGATTACTGGAAGGCGCTGTGAGATATATACTAGGGAAGACACTAATTCAAAGATTTGTCCAAATATAGTGGGTACAAGCAACCAATGATAAATAAATAAATAAATAAATAGATAAATAAATAGATGGGGTAGCAATATGTGACTTAGGGAAAACACAAATAATGAGCCACAATGAGACACTTAGGTTGGAAATAAATAAATAAATTAATAAATAAGGACCTGATTCACACTTAAGAAAGTTCTAAAAATAAGAACTTAAAGTTACGAGCAATATGTGACTTAGGGAAAACACAAATAATGAGCCACAATGAGACACTTAGGTTGGAAATAAATAAATTAATAAATAAATGAATTAATTATTACCACCTTATAACTATATTAAGATAAAAGATCACCATGTAAAAAAGCCCTATTTCCAGATGTCCATGAGTCATCCAAAATATGGTAGGATATCAGATAGTCCAAAATAACTGATCACAAACAATAATAAGTAAATGGAGTCCAAAAAATGAATGAATAAATTAATAAATTAAATTAAATTAAATTAAAACAGAGTCCAAAATAAAGTCCAACATAAAGTCCAAGGGCCTGATCCAGCGCTACGAAAATTCGCACGACGGGCGAATGCGAACGTACGCTCGTCGTATCAACCTACACGCCCCTAGCACTCCCATAGTAAAGTCCCTGCTTACGGCGGCTATACCCTACACTGGGTACGACCGTCGGCCGTACGAAAATTCGCAGAAAATACGCTGAGAAAATACGCTTAGCACGCCCATACTGTACAATTTAAATGGCTATCCCCGCCTCCCTGTAGTAAAACGGGCGCCCAGCCGACCATCGTAAAAAAAATACGCCCAGCGAGCGAAAAATACGCTAACGATACGCCCGCTATTCGCTCATGACGCTCGGGCGACCGGAACCTGTCATACTGGGCATGCGCATTGCGAATTTTTTGCCGAAAATTCGCATACGATGAGCGTACGCTCGCTTGCGAGCGTACGCTCGCTTGCGAGCGTTGCTCTGGATCAGGCCCCAAGATACAGGGGGAGGGGCATGGGCTCAAAAGTGCAAAATAAGATGAAAGAGACACTCGGCAGAGCGTGCCGTACTTCCCTAAGCGTGTGAAGCAGCAGACCCGGGAAGCTGTGAGATGACGATCTTTAAAGACACTGGGGGAGATGCACGTGCTCGTCGTATCCAGGGAAACATGCGACGCATTTCAAGACCAATACGGGTCCCTTTCTCAAGCCGTAAGTATTGAAGAGGAGGAGGGGCTGTCCCTTATATAGCTAGTGGGCGGAAGAGGTAATGCACGGAAAAACAGAGGCAGAAATAAAAACAAAGAAGCAAATTTGTAAATAAAAACACATGTGCCACAATAACATACAGTGGAATCGACACTGCACATACATATGCTCCCAACCCCAGTAGCCAGGGGGGTGGAGCAGAAATAACCAAGAAGCAGTTCACCTGCCACAAGCCCTACAGTGATCAAACTTCACACAGACAAAATAAAAATGAAAATTGACTAGACAATAATGAAAAACCAATGTGTAAGCATATATTGGATCCAATGATTAAAATATCCAGCTGATAAGAATACAATAGATAAATATATATTAGTAAACATATTAACATAGTTACTCCTATAGACTACAGATATAGTTAGAGGAGACCCCATGGGAAAGTTAAATTGGAGACACACAATATATATGTGTGTGGGGGATCAAAGGAATATGAAAATGAAAAGTCAGTTGATATTCCTAACAAAACTACATATTAGTGTCCACTGGGGTCAGAATGTATAAATAAATAAATAGATACATAAAACAATCCAGACAAATGGCATCAAGAGGCCTGAGTGAGGATCAGAGGGCCAGACTGTGCAACCAGATATGAAATGGACCGAGTAGGAACACCGGATAAAACTCACAAGTATCCACAGTACCCGGTATTCCCTAGAGGTCCCCCAACCAGGTACTAGCCAGGCCTTCACCTGCTTAACTTCCAAAGTCGGATGGGTTTGGGTGTAGGATGGTGTAAGAGGTTCAGGATGGCAGTTTCCATGAAAACCGGAATCTGATTTTGGAGAAATGCTCATTGAACCTCTTGGAGCTCATTATTAAAGAGAGGGGGGCAGTTCTAAATCAAACTAAAAGGGACATTGAAGAACTCCAGAATCAACTATCCCCATTTTCCCATCTGGATGAGTTTAAAAATATCGAAACTCACATTAACAATCGGGTAAGAAAAAAATGAGGTGGTTATTATCAAACGTAAGTTTGAGAGACGGTATTGACAATAACAACCAAGGGAGCCCCATGGAAGTTGAAATTTTTAGAGAAGAAGGGGTGGTCCATTTTCCCACTGGTCCCCTCCCCTCCTCCCCAACCCAACAGACCACCTCCACATCAGGGTCCTAGGAATCAAGGACCACCACCGCGACCCCTCATGTATGGTCCCTAAACCCCAGGGAGATCTCCCAGAAAGAGAACAGATTATCCCACACCAGGAAGATCACCACACAGGAGGGGGTATCACCCTCAAGGTAGGAATAGTCGGTATCACCCACACGACAGTCGTGAGTTTTACTCTCCTTATTATAGGACACCTCATTTATCACCAAGATCCCATTGGAAAGCTGACCCATATAACAGGTATGGAGGAAACCATAGGACACCTAGGAGGGAATCATTCTATCATGCATCCAACAGGGATTTATCATATCCTATACCCTTGCATAATAGGTACGAGACCTTGAAGGAGACAGATCTCAGAACTCCTTTTTTAGAAAGAGGCAGGAAAAGAGGACACTCCCCATAATCTCCCCTTCCCAATCTGGTCCTCAGCTTGATGTAAGGAACAGAGTTAGGGCTAGAGGAAAAAGAGGGGGTAATAAGAAGAATAAAAGGATTAAATATGCCAATAAAAAGAGAGAGATAAAAGAAGGAGTAAACATAGAGGAGGCCCCCACGGCTAATGAGGATAGAACCACTTCCATCTTTAATCTTAGTAGTCGCATTTTAACAAAGGAAGAAGAAAATGTTCTTTCCAAAGGTCTGAAATTTGCCCCATCCACCTCCAGCAATAACTTTCAACTGTTTCTAGATGTACAAAAGTTCATTAGACGCCTTCCCCCCCCAAAAAAAATTCTTCAATAACCCCACACATGTTACTCCCACCAACCAGAATGGGGATAACATCGACACGGTTATGGAAACCAATAGACATTTTAGGGGTAAATCCACATTTTTCCCCAAACACAAGAAAGGTCCCCTTGTAGAAACTTTTGAGAAATTAGTTCTTACTGACCTCACCAATATCCAGAATTCTAAAACAAGAAAGAATCATCCCAACCTCACTAAGAAAGAGAGAGCAGCTATAGACGCCCTGAGGGAGGATTCAGGCATTATAATCAAACCTGCGGACAAAGGGGGTGGGGTGGTAGTTATGAATGTCCAAGACTATCAGAGAGAAGTGGAACGTCAATTAGCAGACTCCACCACATATAAGAAGCTCAAAGGAGACCCCACAGAAAGGTTACAAGATCGCCTTAAAACCTGGTTAACACCATTTTTAGACAAAGGCACTATCACTAAGGATACAGTGGCTTTTATTATTAATGATGAACCATCAGTTCAGGTATTTTATATACTACCCAAAATACATAAAAGCCTGACTAATCCCCCTGATAGACCGATTGTTGCCGGTACAGAATCAATAACGGCCAATCTCTCTCAATATATTGATCATCATTTGCAGGGATTTATGTCTCACATTCCTTCCTATCTTAAAGACACGGGAGACATTTTACGCATACTAAGGGAAGTTAATTGTGAACCCGGTTTCAAATTGGTTACTGCGGACGTCAGCTCCCTATACACTGTTATTGCCCATTTGGATGGTTTAGAAGCTGTAAAACATTTCATACAAGTCTCTGATTACTCAGAGGATTTCCAGCGATTCCTCCTCGAAGGTATTAAACTCATTCTAACGAATAATTATTTTCATTTTAATGATTCCTTTTTCCTCCAGCTCAAAGGTACCGCCATGGGGACCAGGTTTGCCCCTTGCTATTGCAATATGTTTATGGCAGTTTGGGAGGAGACGGCCATCATTCCCGCGGGGGCAAACCTGGTCCTATGGAAAAGGTACATTGATGAAATTTTTTTTCATCTGGCGGGGAACCGATGATGCTCTAAGGATTTTTGTCAGTCTCTCAATTGTAATAACAAAGGAATAGAACTAACATTCTGTATAAGTGAATTTGAGGTTGATTTTCTCGACCTCACGGTATATATCAAAGATAATTCTATTCAAACTAAGAATTTTATAAAACCAACAGCCACTAACTTTTTCATCCCTATTGATAGTGGCCATTATTTTCCCTGGCTTGATAATGTCCCTAAGGGACAGCTACAAGGCATTAGGAGAAATTGTTCGGAAGATACGGTTTGCATCCAACAGATGGAGGGGATGAAAAATCAGTTCCGTCAGAAGGGATAAATTACCACTAAACTCATTCAGATTGTAGAAGAAACTGTAAGTTTAGATAGGGATCATTTACTTATCCCCAGATCTAAAAATTCCAATACAAGCAAGGGACAAGTGGCGTTTGTGACACAGTTCTCCAGTGATCATAGGATTATTAAAAAGGTTATTAAGAGGCATTGGGGTGTTCTCCTGCAAGATGAGGATCTGTTACCTTTCATTTTGACTAAACCAAAAGTCATATATAAGAAAGCCCCCAATCTTAAAAATCACCTAGTGAGTTCCAGCTTTGCTCCCCCTATTAAGAGGAGCTCTGTTAGGAACAAGGACTTCTAGTCTTCTTTGTAGTATGTGTAAGAATGTTCCTGCTCCTTCTACTAAAAAGGTGTCATCATTTCAATCGAATAAAAATGGGAAAATATTCAATATTAATGAGTTTATAACTTGCAATTCCCGGAATTGCATATATCTTTTAGAGTGTACTTGTGGCAAGCAGTACGTGGGTCGCACCTCTCGAGCTCTTAAAGTTCGATGGGGAGAGCATCTTCGCAACATCCGGAAAGGGATGCTCACACACTCTATACCCTCCCATTTTAAGTCAGTGCATGAGTGCAACCCACGAGCCATTAAATCTTGCATTGGGATCAAATCGATGAGTGAGTTTTGGAGAAAGAAAGACATTTCCACCCGTCTAGCCAAGGCTGAAATGAAGCTCATTTTTGAGCTCGACTCCCTAGACCCTCACGGTTTGAATTTGGACTTTGAGTTGAAATGGTTCCTATAGAACCCCACCGGTCTCTTCTTCATGGTCATACTGGCCTGGCTACACCTGTCCAACTTTGGAAGTTAAGCAGGCGAAGGCCTGGCTAGTACCTGGTTGGGTGACCTCTAGGGAATACCGGGTACTGTGGATACTTGTGAGTTTTATCCGGTGTTCCTACTCGGTCCATTTCATACCTGGTTGCACAGTCTGGCCCTCTGATCCTCACTCGGGCCTCTTGATGCCATTTGTCTGGATTGTTTTATGTATCTATTTATTTATTTATTTATTTATACATTCTGACCCCAGTGGATGTAATATGTAGTTTTGTTAGGAATATCAACTGATTCATATTCCTTTGATCCCCCACACACATATATATTGTGTGTCTCCAATTTAACTTTCCCATGGGGTCTCCCCTAACTATATCTGTAGTCTATAGGAGTAACTATGTTAATATGTTTACTAATATATATTTATCTATTGTATTCTTATCAGCTGGATATTTTAATCATTGGATCCAATATATGCTTACACATTGGTTTTTCATTATTGTCTAGTCAATTTTCATTTTTAGTTTGTCTGTGTGATCACTGTAGGGCTTGTGGCAGGTGAACTGCTTCTTGGTTATTTCTGCTCCACCCCCCTGGCTACTGGGGTTGGGAGCATATGTATGTGCAGTGTCGATTCCACTGTATGTTATTGTGGCACATGTGTTTTTATTTACAAATTTGCTTCTTTGTTTTTATTTCTGCCTCTGTTTTTCCGTGCATTACCTCTTCCGCCCACTAGCTATATAAGGGACAGCCCCTCCTCCTCAATACTTACGGCTTGAGAAAGGGACCCGTATTGGTCTTGAAATGCGTCGCATGTTTCCCTGGATACGACGAGCACGTGCATCTCCCCCAGTGTCTTTAAAGATCGTCATCTCACAGCTTCCCGGGTCTGCTGCTTCACACGCTTAGGGAAGTACGGCACGCGCTGTCGAGTGTCTCTTTCATCTTATTTTGAACTTTTTGAACCTATGTTTTTTATTGTGTATGTTTTTCATCGTTTTGGAATATATTCTGTTTTATATTTGGATACTAATCTACAGCTCATTTCTTTGGAGGTACCGCTCAGGATTTAAGAGGCATCACCTGCAGATTGGAGAGGGGCTGCTCCCCCCTCCCCCTGTATTTTGGACTTTATTTTGGACTTTATGTTGGACTCTGTTTTAATTTAATTTAACTAATTCATTCATTCATTTTTTGGACTCTATTTGCCTATTGTTTATGATTGGTTGCTATTTATTTTGGACTATCTAATATCCCACCATATTTTGGATGACTCATGGACATCTGCAAAAAGGGTTTTTTACATGGTGACCCTTTTTTCTTAATATAGTTATAGGGTAGCTATAATTAATTAATTAATTAATTAATTTATTAATTTATTTATTTCCAACCTAAGTGTCTCATTGTGGCTCATTAATTGTGTTTCCCTTAAGTCACACATTGCTACTCCATCTATTATCTATTTATTTATCATTGGTTTTTTGTACCTACTATAATTGGACAAAATCTTTTGGACATAATCTTTGGATTTAGTGCCCTCCTTAGTGTATATCTCACAGCGCCTTCCAGTAATCCTTTTTCTTTTGTACTCATGGTCTGGAAATTATCACCTCTCAATACTAGTGCTGTTTGCAACAGATGAAATATGACTCCCCTGCAATCAACATGGTTTAGCCCAGGAACTTAAAGTCACTCCTGGGCATGGTGATTGCAGGGGAGTCATATTTCATCTGTTGCAAACAGCACTAGTGTTGAGAGGTGATAATTTCCAGACCATGTCTAAATAACAGTGTAATACTAAAGCTGGTCAGTATCTATGTGCAGCAAGCTATTCGAAGATGTATTCCTGCATGCAAAGAATGCTATTAACTTGATTCCCCCCAAAAACAACATGATATTGCCCAGGCGTAACTTTAAGTTCTTATTTTTAGAACTTTCTTAAGTGTGAATCAGGTCCTTATTTATTAATTTATTTATTTATTTCCAACCTAAGTGTCTCATTGTGGCTCATTATTTGTGTTTTCCCTAAGTCACATATTGCTACCCCATCTATTTATTTATCTATTTATTTATTTATTTATTTATCATTGGTTGCTTGTACCCACTATATTTGGACAAATCTTTGAATTAGTGTCTTCCCTAGTATATATCTCACAGCGCCTTCCAGTGATCCTTTTTTTTTTGTACTGTATTCGTTTTGAGGGTTTGTAGATCCCTCTTAGGTTTACTGGTTTGCTGCAGTGCAGGCGCGGTTCACTCCCTACCTTTTGTTTTTTGTATTTAAACATCGCCTGTGCACATGGAAAGGTTCTTGGCCACTGCAATGCCATCTAAAGCCCCTAAAACATGCCAGGAGGGACAGCGTGGTGCATCTAAAATGGCGACCGTGACTGCAAGCACCACAGATCTAACGGGGACAGCACGTGCAGGAAATCCTCCATCACCTAATACAGATCTCCCCCCACGTTTAACTCCTGTCAAGGAAGTTCTCCCTGCTCCTTCCAAGCCTCCCTTGTCTTATGAAGAGGTGGTTACAGCTATCAAGGACACCATGGGGCCTCTACTCCAAGCACAAGTTCAAACATTCACTGGTGCTGTGCAAAAGATAAAAGAGCAATTGACCCAGATGAATCAGAAGGTGCTAACAATAGAGCAACATATGGGTGACATGTTCCAGGACATTTCTCAGCTTAAAAAAACGCACTGACACCCTGCATAAAGAGCAAAGCCAAATCTGGAACAAATTAGATGATCTGGAAAACTGGTCTCGCCGGAACAACCTACGAGTGATTGGGGGCTACCTGAGGCGCTGAAGGGTCCTGATCTATTCCGCTTCCTGTCAGATACCTTACCTGTGCTATTGAATATTGAGCAAGAGTGCGCTGGCATTATCATCGAGAGGGCACATCGGTTGGGACCAACCAGGGACTCTGCTCACGCTAGACAACGTCCAGTGATATTCAAGTGCTTCAACTATTTGCATAAGGTAGCGCTCTGGAATGCGAGCAAACGAAAGAATGAAGTCGCTTGGGAAGTCTGCAGTATTCGCTTGTTCCAGGATTACTCCATGGAGGTTGCGAGGGCGCGCAAGGAGTTCTCCCCAATCTACACAGGCCTAGTCAAGGCGGGAATAAAATTTGCATTGATCTATCCTGCGCGCCTTAGAATTTTCTTCGGGAAGGAGTATAAGGATTTTCTTTCAACCACGGATGCCCGTAATTTCCTGGAGGGGGAAAGCAAGAGTTTGGATACACCTGGAGATTCGTTAGTGAGATGAGACCGCAGGATGACCTGTGCCATTTCCTGCTTGGTCGTTGGCTCTCAATGCCATGGAGCTTTCCTACTGTTGTTTTTCTTCCTGCCTGCAGTCCGGTTGGCAATAAAGGTTTTCCTACTTATCTTCGCTGTGCCTCCTGACTTTCTCTTCGCTGGAGCTGAACTTTCTGTGGAATGGGACATAAGGCGTGAGCACTTACCACAAGTATTGGCAGTATCTGGTGCTGCTCTATCTTTCTCCTGGAAGAACGAGGTTCTCATTTGATGGAGAGAGGGGAATATTCTCCTGTCTCTTGCGTATTTTTAGTTGTTATGTTCATATTGTTTAGCTGGCATTGTTCTAGGTTAAGTAAGTGCAGTCTTTGGTTTAACTTGTACTCTCTTGTTTCACTCACCCTTATGGCCGTAGGCTATTCCTATATATGTGTTAAAAACAGCACTCCATTACTATGTAACACTGATATACTTAATGTTTTTTTTATGTTTCTGTTTTTGCCACACTAGCTCAGTATAGGCGCCCAATCAGTTTCTTTGCTCTTATGTAAACACTAATGGCAGATATTAAAGTGGGAACATGGAACGTAGGAGGGATTAACTCCCCTATTAAAAGAAAGCGTCTCTTTGCTTATATCAAAAAACTAAATTTAGATATTGTATTACTGCAAGAGACACACTTGGTAGAAAAGGAGTTAATAAAACTTAACTGTGGTATGTATAAATTAGTCTCAGCAGCCCCTTATAATTCGAAATCTAGAGGCGTCGCTGTTCTGGCAAACAGGAAGCTTGTATATGAGTTACATGATCAGAAGATAGATAAAGGGAAGGTATTTAATTCTTGATATGTCTTTGAATATGTCCCGTTATACTATTTGTAATGTGTATGCCCCAAATGCTTACAGTAAGGCTTTCTTTCAAAAATTGTTATCACTGCTTTATGTCCATATAGACTCCTCGCTATAGACTCCATATAGACTCCTCGCTAATAGTGGGTGGGGATTTCAATTTAATAGCTTCCCCTAAACTTGACAAAAAGGTATGAAAAACCCACGCAAATTGCCTAACTTAGGTATCTTTCAGTTCGCTAACAAGTTGCGTCTTGTTGACATATGGAGAATGAGGCACCCGGGGTCCAGAGAGTATACTTGCCTTTCCGCAGCTTACCATACGCTATCCAGACTGGACTACTTGTTAGTTTCGGAATCCTTGGTTCCGCAGGTACAACAAACAGAGATAGAACCTATAATAATCTCAGACCATGCAGTAGCATGGATGCAGGTAGTAGCGAATAAGCCTAAATCTTCATGTTTTCAATGGAAATTTCCCACTTATTTGGTAAATCACATAAAGTTTCGCAATATGCTAAAATCTACCTGGGCCTCGTTTAAGTATTCTAACCAGGTGCATATAACAGACCCGCAACTATACTGGCAAACATTTAAATCAGTAGCGAGAGGGGCTATTATATCTTTTGTGTCCACATTTAAAAAAGAAGTTTCAGCAGAATACCTGCAGATCCAAATGGCTCCAACCACCGCATATCATACATATATAGCGAACCCCACTCCAGCATATCTTTATCAAAACAATGTTAAAAGAATACATTTAGAAGGGGTGCTGGGGAAATTGGGTGAGAGAAGTGCAGCTCAGAGGAGGTTTAAGATTTACAAGGGAGAGGTAATAAATCAGGTAAACTACTATCGAATCTACTACAGGGTGACCACAGGCCTACTTATATAGCTGCACTAAAAGATAGCAGTGCAACTTTACATCATGAAAGCCGACAGATAATAAATATCTTTAAACATTTTTATGAAGACCTGTACACTCAGGGCCCGCTTAACTTGGAGAATAGGACAAAGGTTTGGGATACGACTGCTTTACCCTAAATTGCAGAAAATCAAGCGCAAGCTCTTTTAGCCCCCATCACTCTTTTAGAGGTGCAAAAAGCAATCAAATTGTTAAAACCCCAAAAGGCTCCAGGCCCAGATGGGTATGGAAGTGAATTTTTTTAAATACTGGCTCCAGAAATTGGAGAGACATTATTAGATTTTTTAAACTCCATTCTACAGGAGAGAACTGTTAAACGTTATTTCAATGCGGCAGTCATAAAAGTTTTGCCAAAACCAGGGAGAGCATTAGACCTACCATCTTCCTATAGACCCATCTCTGTGTTAAATACTGACTACAAGATCTTTACAAAAATTATGGCGGATAGACTTAAAACAATTTTACCAGACATAATTCATGTAGATCAGACAGGGTTTATATGGGGAAGGCACTCGGTGGTTAATATTCGGAAGGTTTTGACGGTGCACTGAGCGGTCCGGGGAGCTGGACCCTGCAATGGTCCTATCATTAGACGCTGAAAAAGCCTTTGATATGGTTACCTGGGACCATCTGGTGGGGTCGTTGCGTGGGTTTGGCTTCCCGGAAGAATTTGGACTATTGCTCCAAGAACTGTATATAAACCCTTATTCATGTGTCATGGCAAATGGAATTGTCTCAGATTCATTTTTTATCCAAAAAGGGACACGTCAGGGGTGCCCATTATCCCCTCTGTTGTTTGCAATAGCAATAGAGCCGTTAGCGGTTGCTTTGAGAAATCTGCCAACTTATAAAGGGATAACAATTTACAATATTGAACTTAAACTTGCCATGTTTGCTGACGACTTGCTATTATTTATGTTGCAGCTACATGAATCCATCCCAGCAGTCTTATCTCTTATTGACTTATTTGGTTCTTTTTCATGTTTTAAGGTAAACTTTGTCAAATCTGAAGCCATGTTACTGACAGACCCAATTCCACAAGACACCAAGGAACTAATCACTAGTAACTTTAGATTGACACATACCCAATTCCGGTATTTGGGAATACAAAGTACCCCTATGACATATGCATTATATAAGGCCAATTACCAAGCTATACTTGCGTCCATTACACATACGTTACAACTTACATGCATGAACTTACCTTTGTCCATGTTGGGTAGGATCGCAGTTGTCAAGGGGGTACTTTTCCAAAGTTATCCTACCTTATACAAATGCTCCCTATATCACCAAGCGTCGGAGATATCAAGAATTGTACTAAATTATTTTCCAAATTTATCTGGCATAACAAAAAGCCAAGAGTAGCAAGAGCTTGGATGCAGTTCGGTTGCAGTTGCCGAGAAAGGAGGGAGGTCTTGGATATCTGGACATTCGTAAATTTATTTATGGAGCACACTTCCGTTATTTGTCTGACTGGATACTTAATAAAAGAGTTTACACTAACCTCGAATTAGAGCAAGCCATGGCAGCGCCTTTCTCCCTAGGGGCCTTATTACACCTCCCTAAGAAAGAAATCCCAGATGAGATTTTAAATAATATTTTATTCCATGACTCACATGAGGCGTGGACAGGTATCCATAAAACTATTAAGAGCGATCCCTCAAACACCAGGTACAATACATTATGGGGCAACCCAGCTTTTGTACCCAGTATGCAAAATGCCCTTTTTGAAACTTGGAAAGGCAAAGGCATCTGAGCAATTTGTGAAGTCTTTGATCCTGGTGGTCAGTTGTACACTTTCGATGCCCTTAAGGAAAAATTTAGTCTATCCAACAGACATTTTTTTATGTATTTACAAGTACGTCACTTTGCTCAAACCGATGTAACACACTTGCCCAAGGAGGCCAACCCAGTCAAAAAATTATTAGCCTATCTTAAGTCTCATCCTTTTCACATCACATAATTGTCTGAGATACTCCAGGAGGATGTTACCAAA
>WWET01007947.1:13451-25449 GCA_011038615.1 Limnodynastes dumerilii | reverse complement strand
AAAAAAAAATGAAGAATCTTTATGGCCTTACATTTCAGAGTACCACACTCCTTGCTTGTTCCCCATAAAAAAGGCAATTACATTTCCAATGTGCGGTTCTTACGCTTTTGGCTGCAGAGAGAAGCTGGGTCAAGTACTCACGAGGTTTAACTTAGTCCATATTGCCGCAGGACGAGACCTGCAGGAGGCGAGCATGAGATGACACAATCTCGCGCCTTTCACAGTTGAAATGTACAGTAAATGCCTAAAATAGACACAGGCTTTTCTGTATCACAACAACAAGCAGTGGTCCACAACAATGCGTACCAATGAAACCCATGGAAAGGATTTCACTAAATAAAATGTTAAGAATTACAGAAGAAAAAAATATATATATTTATTGAGAATATAAAAAATAATATTAATTGCATAAATGACACTTTAAGAAAAACAAACGCAACATGAACAAAAGCGTCCATGAAGAAAAGAAACCTAATGACTACATCATAGCACTTTGGTACTTTCCATAACTCTTTTGGATATATGAATGGATATTAAAGAAATCTAAGACATGACGCTTAAGAATCAAACTAGGAATTAGTATTAAAACCACTAAAATGTCTATTCTAAGGGTATTATTGAAATATAAAATTAGTTATCACAGTAAAATACTTACCCGATATTACATGTAAAGGTTCATTACATGATTTATATTTTTTGCTGGTAGAGTCACTGAAAAAGCAGATTTTGTTTTGAGGAGATGGTTTGTTTTCACACTGCAGTAAATCAGAAACTGAACAGCTTCTAAACCACTCTCACAGACTACAGAGTTTCCCATTGGTCCTGGAGGCCATTTAACAAGGTTAAGATAGACGACCTCACATGCTTCTATAACTTAATAGGTTAGTTTCATATCAGGATAAAGAATAAGTTGTCCAAAAAGTGCAAATGCAGGCAAATCAGCATTTTAGTAGCAGATTTTTAGTCAACATATTGTATGCACAAATATAACATGCCTGGCTTATAACTGTCAAAGCATTACTAGAATTTTAACATGAATTATAAAGGCATAAATTATGACATTTTTAAATGCTGGGCCTGTAACCACAACTATTCTTAAATGGGGGCAGAAATGCTAATTTTTTTTATTTTATTTACCTTTGCAACATTGTCATACATATCTGTATTTCTACTTATTTTTTTGATATCAATAAAAACAAAATAAAACAACCCCCAACACAGCAGTTTTGAGGATAGCGATATTAGAAATTAAACAGTGTATATGATATATAGGGCAAGCAACATTTTTCTTTTTTTGTTAAAGAGGGAAGGGTGGACTTAAAGAAAAAAGTAATTTCACCTTTTCAGAGGATAAAAAAGCTCAAATGGAGTTGTGATTAAAAAAAAATTATATATACACATGTATAGCGCGATATAGTGTGTGTTTGTATTTTTGCAGTGACCTTCTCTTGGTTACAATACACACAATTAAAAAAGTGCTAGCCTTCTTCTACTTTTAGCACCCAGGAAAAAAAGAAAATATCTAAAAGACAAACTGTAAAGTAGAATTTGCAGAAAGACAGATAAGATAATATAGGCTGTATGCATGAGACAAGAAATAGCCATGTGTTGGATGAGGAACTGTGTGTTGATTATGCAAGGTATGTTTGGTAAACCTAAAACCAGACTGGTTCTAATCCTTATGCCTATAACAACTAACAGCCAGTTACAAATACAGATAATTACCTGCTGCACCAGCAGAGACCATGTGCACTTGGGTGGAATCTGCAGTGAAGACATGGTTCAGCCGTTCTTTACATGTTGAGTAAGCTGCAAAATAGATGGCCCTGCAAAGAGATAATCACAGGGTCAGACACTGCTTCTTTATGGAATCTGGTATACACAAATACATCTAATGCCCTTGGGGATAATACTCCAGCGTCTATGCATACATACATATACAACATTAAAATCAGCTTTATTAGGTTTTGAAAGATACAGAACAAATGAACTGCACCGGAACCCCTAAATAAAGTCAGCTACTCATCAAAAGGTGGCAACTATATAAACATAGGCTCTGATTCAGAGTTTAAAGTAAAGAGGAAAATTACACCTGGGCAAAACCATTTTCTGTGTGCACAAGAAAAAGCAGAAGTATTCTCCCTGCATGGAAAGAATAAAAGTAATAAAAGTGTGCTACTTCATAAGGGTCAGTTCTCTAGGCACTATGGGGCTGATTCAGAGATGCACTTACACTTTTTTTTTTAGGTGCATATGTACAACTCGGCTAAACCATTTTTCAAAGTAAGGGGTCTTCATTAAAAAAAAAAATTGCATGCAGGGAAAATACTTTACACATAACTTTAGGTTTATTCTATAAAGTAGAGTTGAGCTAAGAAACTTCACCTCCTAATTTTAATTCTGGTTTTACAATGTAAATTTGCCTCCCCTTGCAATTCAACATGGTATTACTCAGGTCTACACTTGCACCTAATAAAAAAATAATAAAAAAAAAAGGTATAAGTACAAATCTGAATCAGCACCTATGTCTATTTAGTTGCCACCTTTTGTTTTGTTTCTGCTATTAGGCTTTGAAAGAGAAAGATACATTTCTATGGCATTACAAGTTTATCAGAATTTCAAATTTGCTCTGTGACAATTTAAAAGCTGTATTTAAAGAAGCGCATTTAGAACAATGCATTATAAGTACAGTCAGACAACATATAACTTTCCACCGCTAACGGATAATTTTTGACCATGGATTAGTTACCAGTTTCTTACCGGGACGCAGTCTCCAGTAAGAAAATTGTATTTTTCGAAAACGAATTTTGGCGGACTATTTTGAAAGTTTAAACAATGAATAGGAAGGCATGCCGTCTGCCACACTTATACTTATCCATTCAGTGATTTGGAAAACGCCACTGCAGATCCGCCACACCGAACTGTAGGCGGGTATATAGGGAGCTCTAGGGTTAGGGTAAGGATTAGGTGAAGGGTTGGGAAATACTCAATATTTGCCACTGTCTCTTCATCCTGAGAATGATCAATTGCTTCTCCTCAGCGAGCAATCGCTTTTCTCAGGCACTCCGATACTGCCTGGGTGAAAACGGCCCTTTCAAAAAAAGGTCGCTCGATTTGGAGACCCACCCCCCTAAACACTGTGTACTTATAGTGCAACATTTAAGATGACACCATCATACTATAATAGACTTAAATATATTTTCCTTTAAAATGTAGTTAGATTCCAGAAACACAATACTCATTCTCCCGATTCTTAAACTTCATAGTCCAAACAATGTACCAATAGACAAGCTAGCAAGTCTCTATTATTTGTAGTGGTCCTGTATTTACAAGGTTTAACCTTTTAGGATTTAAAAAATAAATAATAAAAGATTTGTCATTTTTTAGGATTTAAAAAATAAATAAAAAGAATTGTCATTATGGTTGCAATAAAAACAAAAAACAAAAACAAAAAAACCCTACAATGTAAAGCTATAATTTGCAATATGAAACAGAATTATCATTAGTGAGTCTTATAGAAAATAACAATACCTGGAAGGAGCCACACCCACTAAATTGGGACCCAGACCTCTGAACAGCGAGCGAGGGCCCTCCTTCTCCAAAATCATCCTGGGGAAATAGAAGACACAATAAGCACAGAGACAGGTATGAAATAAGAATATAATTCAATGAGTAATAACTGGACTGCAGACCACTCTGCTGTGACTTGTCATTAGTGCTCTGGCTCACCTGCAGTACTGACAACACACCAACAGCCTCAGCAACACGCAACTGTCAGCTCATTGACAGTATTTTTTGGATTACTATTTATATATTATTTTAAGAGGAACTGTACTGATTATTTACAGTGGAAAACACCTTAGAATGATGGGCTAGGCTGACAGAAGCAGCAAACACTGACAGGCTGTGCAGCACTACAGTACAGTCTGTGAACATTAGTTGCTCAGAAAGAATCCCCCTTAAAACAGAGGAAAAAAACCTCTTCAGGGAAAACACGAGTGCTATATGGGGCACTATTACTTCCAACTTCAGCACTCTATTTTCATGTCCTTAGGCTTTCTCCCAATGCCTTTTGTATTTAAATATTTATGCCTCACGCACTGCCTTCATAGGAGGATGATCTCCATTCTCTATTGTCTGCTACTTAACACTCAGTTTGGTCCCAAAGAGATATGAAAGAGCCTGGGAGCATGAGGAAGACCTGTGGGAGGAAGCTAGATTGCAGGTTGCAAAGGCTTCTATATGTACTAGTATAAGAGAGACCACTTACAAAATATTCTATAGGGGATAACTCCCTCCAAACAGGTTGGTGTCTATGTTTCCCTTGGCCTAGCCCAGTGCTGGAGCTGATGTGGCAATGTGAGAACGTTTCTCTACACTGGGTGCCTGTCCTTCTGGAACATTGTACAAGTCTTTTTGTAAACCCTTCTGTCAGTTCCAATCCCCAAAGTACTATGGACCTTTCTCCTCTAATACACCATGCCAGATATTGATACCACTTCCTGCAAACTAGCTGCCCATGTCTTGACATCACCTAAATGTTTAATCACTAAGGTGTGGAAACAGACCTCCCTAATTTCATATATCTGGTAGGTCACAGGCATGGAATAAAATTACCTCCCAACTACAAGATAAGGAAACGACAACTTTTGGTCCGACATCCCTGGTTCCATCTTCAGGTTCCCCTTGTTTCTTAAAGTGTTGATTCCTATTAGGATTTGAGATCTAGCTTCACCTTTTCCTTTTTTTCTGGTTTATCCCCCATCCCCTCTTAGAGGACATTGGCCTCACATATGGCCTTAAGTAGCAATATACTCTATGTGGTGTTGG
Source organism: Limnodynastes dumerilii (assembly GCA_011038615.1). NCBI lineage: Eukaryota > Metazoa > Chordata > Amphibia > Anura > Limnodynastidae > Limnodynastes > Limnodynastes dumerilii. The sequence continues at coordinate 20,619 of WWET01007947.1, read as the reverse complement.
TCTGTTAAGGTGCTTGTATTTTAAAATGCTCAGACGGTGGGGAGCGTACATCCTCACCCCTAAAACAATACTAAACTCATTGGGCCTAATTCAGACTTAAAGAGCTTGAAATTGAGAGGAAGGTTACACCTGGGCAAACCCATGTTGAATTAAACCACAACAACAACCTGACCACAACTTCATCTGTAATCTACAAAGACATTTGAAACATCTATATAAACAGCTAACTGTAAGCTACCTGATTATTCAGGACTTTACATCATACCGAATATTACCATTCATATCAGATTATACCATCCTGTCTTTTCACTTGTAGCGCTATTACTCCCTTTCACTTCTTTTGGATCATATGCTTCTGTTGAATAGTTCGTTACTACTATTTTGATTGATTGGAGAGTTTAAGCTGCCACAGTGTGTACATTTGTCAGCGCTATTTCCTTTTTAGATATTCTACTATTTCCTACACCTTACCAAAATAACCACAAGGACACATTGCTGCGATTAAAAAAGGGCACATGGTTTATTGATTTGGGCCAATTAGAATTGTTGACTATGATGATTAGCAACCAGAAATGAACAGGTGGCCCAATAACAGATGGGGGATTCAGCACCTCTCCCCAAACCAACAACAACACATATTGATCCAACTTTGTACTTTGGCACACCCTCGAGACAGGTCTTTCAAGAAGAAGAACACTGTTTTTCCCCGTTCTAACTGTCCACCCCAACACCTGGAAGGCGGCAGTTCCTGTACCCAACCACTAGACTTGAGTATATCATCTTGAAATCACAACTGTGTTTGTTGCCAGACCGGTTCCCCAAGTTTTCCCCAACAACATCATGTGCCAACACTCCTTTTTGATGACCCTGCCACTGCTACCACTCCAATCATTCACCGTATGGAAAGGAAAAGTTAAGCAAGAGAAAAAAACACAGTAAACTTAATTAACTCTATGGGAGGGAGGAGAATCTGAACTGAAGTGAACCTAAACCCCACCCCCTAGCTTTTATACACCTACTCTAAATCCCACCCCTTAGCTTTTATACACTTACTCTAAACCCCACCCTTAAACCTCTAGCTCACCCCTGCCTAGCTTATCACAAACCACTAAACAAAAATTATTGACCCAAGTAGATTCCAGTATGGCCTTTTACCAAAATAGCTGCCATGGTAATCTGGCACTTATATAACTAAAGCTGGCCATACACTGGAGCGATTATCAGTGCCTGATAATTTAAGGGAGTCAATCAGCTTACTGAATGGCTCCCTATTCTTTAAGTGACTCCCTCTTTTGTTAGGATTATTGGTCCCAGCAAGAGAGGTGTATGGTGCCGAAAACATCACCCTGCTGGGATCGATAATCGGCCCAGTGTATGGCCAGCTTAACAATGTCAATTAAGCTTTAGTGATTTAGTTGGTACTATCTTAGTTTCACGTTTCTGATTATTTTTTTCCAGGCATGTTGTCGTTGTTGGTTACATCACCATGGAGAGTGTGAAGCCGTTCCTCAAATTCTTCTTGCGCAAGGATCAAGGAGAGTTAACTACGGACATTCTCTTTATGGAGGAGTAAGTATTGCTTGTTGATCTTGATAAGCAAACATAGTAGATAATACATCATAAATATTAGATTCCATTATATTTTATTCCATATATCAGAAAACAGAAGTTTTTATGGAAATTTTTATTTAAGTTATAAGAGATCTCGTAAGTGGTCAGCTACACTTTCACTTATAGGTTTCCTGGTTTTCTGTTAATTATCTGTATGCTTACAATTCTCATTATCTAATCTCTATTTATAGGAATTTGACCTTGATTTGTCTCTGAAAGATCAAACTATGTAATCCATAAATGAATAAATCCAAGACTATTTAGAAAGGAATATGTTTCATCTTTCTTCAGCCTTAGAAATTTTGGATCATATCAAAAATCCAATTATACTTCACCCCCTTTGTATGTCTCCAACCATCCATTCACCTCCCTTGTATGTTACCAGATATCCCTTCACCACCTTTTTGTCTTCCTCCATCCCTTCATTTTCTTATATGTCTCCATTCATCCCTTCAACATGCCTTGTATGTGTCCAACCATCATTAAAGATCCCTTGTATGTCTCCTGCCAGCCCTTCTCTCCTTTGAATGAATCCATTCATCCTTTCTTCACGGGTGTTTGTCTCCAGCCATCCTTTCAACCCTATTGCATGTCCCCAGCCATCCTTTTAGCTTCCTTGTATTTCTCCAGCCATCCTTTCGGCCCCCTTGTAGGTTTCCTGTTAGCCCTTCTTTCCCTTGTATGCCTACAGCAGTGGTTCCCAAACTTTCTCAGTTCGAGGCACCCTTAGGGTCTCCATATTTTTTTTCAAGGCACCCCTAAGACAAAAACACAATAGAATACAATAGGAAATAGAAACATTCCGCTGCACCCCAGTGAGAGCGACGCGGCACCCCTGGGAGATGCGGCACACAGTTTGGGAATCACTGCCATACACTGAAAGGTAGGTGTGCTATGACAATGTGTTCCACGTCTTCAGCTCTTACTTCAGACAGTGCAATGGTCCAGGAGACACTCTTGCCACTCTGTTAACGCTGGCGCCGCCATTCATGGTATTTAGCTGCACTTCAGAAATGTAAAAAGTCACTGAGGAGGACTGCAGCCTGGTCTTCACAACTTCCAAAGGACACGTTAATATTGCGCCAACAGTTCCTCCACATCTGTAGAGACAGAAGACATAACGATTGCAAATGTTTTTTTCTTTTACTCTTAAAGTACAACAAGAGATATAATAAAGAATATAAGAATCACATAAAGTGGACTGGATGTGCTGATTTGTTGAATTTGCGTCCTTCACACTAATAATATGCATTAATATAAAATAAATGACATCAATTAATAAGAAGCAGCTTTTCTATAGCGGTCACCCTTCAAGAACCTCTTATTCCTAATGGAGTTTATAAAGTACAAATGGAAAAAGGGTGTGTGTAATCCTTAACAGATACAATACATTATGACTCACTCCCAAAGTAGCAAAAGAAAGTCACATTTTTACAATATTTAATTACTAATCACGTACATACAATCTTATTACTCTATAAAGTGAAAAATGACAATTCGGCACATTTACCTCACACAGCAAAGTTGTGATTGCAATCAATGTATGAATTTATACCAAATGGTAACTTCACCTGATCTGCCTTTACAGTCATTGCAGGATTAAAAAAACTAATTCGAATGAAAGGTAAAAGTTTGATATCTGCCTCATTGAAACCAAAATTCACTGAAGCTTCATTACAAAAACAAAAAAACAAAAAATAATAAAAAGACAATGGACCAGATCAAGGGTTAAGTACGTCAAGCCAATTTGCCCTCCAGATAATAATTAGAAGAAAGACCCACTGATGGTGTAAACTAGCACATAAGACCAGATTCAGATTTAAGAAGCTTTTCCGTGCGTTCGTAATAGATCCGTATGTTAATACAATATAAGTTTGTGTCACAAAAGTAACGAATTTCAGTACACTTCCGTGTTGTGAAAGCAACCTTATTGTTAGCGCACATATATGTGACGGAAGTAAAACGTTTGCAAATACAACCGCACGTCTACTACATTATCACCCCCATTTTTTGCTATTTACATTCCGACTGACGCCTACTTATTAATATACCATCAGACCTTTTATGTCCACACACATTTTTTGTCGTACGGAATTTACTTATGCACCTCACTTACGCATTTTGTGTGCGTAAATTACCAGACGTTCTTAATCCTGAATACGGTCCATGTTTACCTACACAGTGGCAGCACACTGGAGGGATTGTGAAAATGCGTTGTGAGTCCCCGCTGTGATGTTACAGATTGCGAAATAGGGATATCTGAAAACATCTTTTCGTCTGTCCCCATTTTGAATGTATAACACTGCAGAATTTTTTTTTTTTTTACGAATAGGCGAGTATGCGATTCACATACTCCCCCATTCATTTTCAGAAAACAGTTCCGCTGCCGGACCAGACCACCGGAGAGGTGAGTAATCCTCTCCAGAGATTTAGAGTTAAGCTGCGGGAGGGGGGATGATTTAGGGTTAGGGTAAGGGAGTAGGGAAGCCTTACCTTTGGGAGCACCGTGTTCGGTGCTCCAGAGATCATTTACTATGCCTCTTAGAGGTATGAGCAATCGATTTCCCAGCCAGTTCGGAACTGGCTGGGAGCGAACGGCCCTTTCAAAATAGGGCCGTTCGTTACGGGACCTACCCCCCGTGAAGATGCCTTCTACAAAATGATATAAATAACAGCAGCGCTTGATGTATAGGTGATCCAAACAAATAATAATCAACAATAAAGTCTAATTAGAGTAATAATGTATAAATTCAATTTATTAAAATTAGCACATTGGGCCTGATCCAGACCTAGTTAAGTGCATGATCTTAGTTACTCCTGGGCTAAACCATGTTGATTGCAGGGGAGTCATATTTCATCTGTTGCAAACAGTATTAGAGTTGAGAGGTGATGTTTCCTATCCCAAGTCTAAATAACAGTGTGATAGTAAAGCTGGTCAGTATCTGTGTGCAGTAAGCAATTCAAAGATATATCCAAACATATATCCCTGCATGCAAAGTATACAATTAACTTGACTCCCCCTGCAATCAACATGGTTTTGCCCAGGAGTAACTAAGTTCATGCACTGAACTAAGTCTGGATCCAGCCCATTGTACTGAGTAACACTAGCAACCCAGCATCATATGGAACTTAGTACGGTGCCATTTATGAAGAAATGGGCTGTGCATCCTGCCTACTAAGGGAGGGGTTTCCCACACGGGCAGATCAGCTGTCGTACGGACCACTGTTCCGCACGCTTTAGCCAAGGCAGCGTAAGACTCCACCATTCCCCTCTGTCTGTAGTCATTCTGGACACTTATCAATGCGTGCTTGGCCTTCCCCCACACTTGACCCTTCATTTGAATACCTATCCTTGCCTCTATGCCATGGACACAGGATGTGTAACTGAAGAGTCGACCCCTTAATCATACAGAACTGAGAACAGAGTACACTTGAGCAACATCTGGCACGCACCTATGTTACTTGTCAGGGGACTTGATTAATTCCCCTGAGGTTATTAGGTCACGTTCCGGCCTATTATCTCTAGGTGTGTGTGTGAAAATTGTAGGCAATGTTAAGACATGGAGAGTATTTCTCTCTATCAAGTCTATAAAGTCAAGTGCACAAACATAAAAAATTAGTGTTTACGGACTCTGTTTTTAATATAAAAAAAAAATAAAAATATGAACTGGTTATTGTGAAAGACCCATGGGTACATTGGTATTATAATCTCCACCTCTCAGGTCTGATTGGATAAAATAAGGAGGAGGTGAGAGAAAGACTCATAGAATTCTATTTCCATCAGTCTGACTTAAACAGCACTGCAATTGTGCCAGCAGAAACACTTCCAAAACAGACTGGGTCACTGCTAAACGTTGCTACGCTTTGGAATTACAGAAAGCATATTGGAAAAGTATCCTTGTAAGCAGAGTTAATTCTGCAATTTATTTCACATTTCATTAAACACAAACATAAGCAGATTTACATAAAATATCTTAAACAAAAATATAACCACAATACAGATATGGGTCCAACGCATACTACTGTTTGAGAAGAGGAATTCAAATAATCTATTTCCATCCTAAATTACACCCCTGCACACTTACTTGCCTGATACCAGCAGACTTGGCATAAAACTTTTTACACTTGCCAGGAGAATACAAGCCAGTGTGTGCCCTAACAAGCAGAAGTGTGCAGAAAGGTTTGCAGTAGCACAGAGTATAAAGAGATTATTTTAAGTTCATTAATTCTAAACAAGTATGTACAATAACAATGTGCACAGAGCAACAAGTTCTAATTAACAGACAAGAAAAACTTTTGTGCTGTGAACTTGGCAGTAAGAGTTTGAGTTGTCAGAGAAAGAAAAGATGGAGAATGTATAATCAGACTGTGCAAGCAACCAAGCTCAAGAGTAATTAACACAAAGAAGTATTAGCTTGCTAATGGGTGAGAGGGAAAACTCATAGCCACTTTATGTTTTAAAGTACTGGAGACACACACACACACACACACACACAGAGCAGATTAACAATCCAAAATTAGAATAATCATTAAAGCACCAAACTTCATAGCATGAAACACTCAAGACATGCTGAAGTAGTGACAAGTAACAATCTCTGGAAAAGTACCAGTCTTTAATCACCTTTACCTATATAATTAATCTCCACACACATGTATACACACACACACTCCTTTATTTTAGGAAACAGATCTAGCATATGCAAGCTTTGAAGAGCATTATTTCAAGGTGACTTTAATGTAACTGCATGCCTGGCGATACACGATTAGAACTATGCTACAAGCCAGCGTACTGAAACACTTATATTATGTGTAAAGTTATTGTGTGCCCTTGACTGTTAGGTATGGACACAGTCTGCCTTGACTGTACAGCTCCACGTGTGACATGGAAAGGCTGCCTTTACAAGAAATTCTTCTTTCTTCCTAGGAAACAGCACAGATCTGCTCTACATTCACAGCTCTGTGACCTTTGGCCTACTATACAGTAGTGAGTAAAAACAATGAACGGCACCTCTACAGGACAGATAACATAATATGCACCCTGCAAACAAACATTTCTAAGCATACAACAATGGCTCTCAGTAAATTATATTTCATAAGTTTCATTTTATCACAAACCAATAATTACTTATCTATTTCAAACACACAATTGCCAGTAGCAACAACAAAGGTTCTTAACATAAATATCTAATGGTTACCCAACAAATAACAGAATTACTGTATGGTTTACAGTTGGCCATACACTGGGACAATTATCGATCCCAGCAGGGGGTGGCCTGATAACTGAATGATTGCCCGCCAGAGAAAAGTTCTATTGTCGGCACCACACACCTCTCCTGCTGGGACCGATAAAGCCGTGCTGTGTGGAGCACAGCTTCCGCTGATTTGTCTCTACTATTCCCTGCAATGGCCGCTGCTGCGGTGAGTAAGTGTGGGGAGTTGTAGAGACAGGGAACATCCAAAGCCGCTATCCACATAGTGTGATTTCAGCTAAAGTGGAAAGAGGCACTAAAAGAAAATGGAGCCATTCAGTACGCTGCCTGGCTTTCTAAATGATCGC